>RJWJ010005481.1:0-49749 GCA_004363605.1 Indri indri
TATATATTTTTAGCTGTCCAATTAATTTTCTTTCTATTTTTGGTAGAGATGGGGTCTCGCTCTTGCTCAGGCTGGTCTCGAACTCCTGAGCTCAGAATGATCCGCCCACCTCGGCCTCCCAGAGTGCTAGGATTACAGGCGTGAGCCACCGCGCCCGGCCTCGCGTAACTTTTTAATGTCTTAGTTTTCTCATCTATGAAAGGGAATGATAGTAGCCGCCTTTCTAGGTTATTGTAAGCTTATGCGTAAACTGCTTATTGCGTTGCCCACCCTGTAGTAAGCACTCCATAAATATTAATAATTATTAATCATTAATTGTGCTGGAAAATACCCTACCTCCAGACGGAGAGTTCTGTCAGAGTGGTTGGAGACTGGCATTCATACCGACTCTCCAAACTCAATTCACTTAAGCCTCAACTTCGCTGATGTGACAGCTTGAATTAGGCACCCGGATCAGGAACCAGTATTTCAGTCCCAAAAATGTTTTGCTTTCAACAAATGGCAGCAGCGGTATTTTCAAGGGAATGGGCTCGCTGTCTTCCGCCCCCAAGGACTCTCGGGGGCACGGAATTCCTGAGATTTAAAATCCAGCCAAAATGGTATCGTTTCCCCTTTGGTCCCCAGTCTCTGGCGCATCCTACCATTCCTCTGCAGACATCCAGAACCAGAGAGGATACAAGTCGTGTCTAAGCCAGGGACTCTCGGGAATCGCTTCTAATACATATCCTATTTAAATGTTGCATTATACTATTTAGGGGTTGAAGAGCAGCCTTTTCGGATATGGGACTCGAACTCGTACACTCTAGCTCTTCCTCCATTTCCCGCCTCAGCCGGGTGACAGAGAGGCGGGCTCCCGGATTAGGGAACAACGACCGCAGCCCAGGGCAAGAGCAATGTGCGCGCGCCGAGTAGGGGGAGGGGCCTGACGCACGCCGAACCAGGATCTGAGGGTGTGGGTGCAAGCTCTCGCGAGAGTGGGTTTGTTCTTGGGCTGCAGCCGCTGCTGCCGCCTCCTCTCATCAGCGCCGTTGCTGCGGGGGATTGTGGGAGCCTCCGCGTCCCGCTCGCTGGGAGAGCGATATCTCTCCTTTTTCCCTCTCCCTCTCCCTAAGGTAGGCGTGAGGCGGGTAAGAGTCGGGGTGGGGTGGCCGGGGGCTCTCAGTGTCCGCCGGGAGGGGACAGCGACCGCGACAGAGGCCGCGGGGAGCCGGCGGCGCGCCTTTCTTGCTCGCTCCCGCTCCTCCGCTCTGCCTCCCTCCGCGCTGCGTATGTGAGCCGCCTGATCGGCGGCCGCCATGTTAGGAGCGCAGTGGCGGCGCAACCAGCCTTCTCGGGCAGCGGAGGTGAGCGGTCCCGGAGGGAGACGCGCGGCCAGTCAAAGGCCCTGGGTACGGCGGGAGAGTCAGGGGTGCCGAGGTCTGCTCATCGGCGGAGCTTCCCGCGTTCTGGGCTTTCTGTGGGCGGGGGCGGGACAACAAACCCGTTACATGCGGGCCGCAACGCTGAGGGGGAGGGAGGAGCGCTCGAGGCCTGAGGGACAGACTGTCCATTGGAGGCCTGCCCTTTGGGGAGGACGGTTAAGAAAGCAGTCTTTGGGTAGCGCCAGCCCCAAATAATCCGTTTGCCTTTTTTCCTCTGGAAATATGCCCCGAAATGGAGGATTTCACAGACTCTAAAAGCTTGGTGTTTTAGGAATGTTTCTTTCTTTCCCTGGTGTCACGGCCTTAGCGCCGCTTCTCGCCCATCGCTTCATAGCGCCCCCTCAGACTCCCCCGCCCACACACGCGCGCGCGCGCTGTGTTAGCTGGACATCAGAAACAATTCCCTGCCCCCTCATCGCGTAAAAATGGCCGAAAAATGAACCGTTAACGCTTGTTTTTCGTATTGCGTCGCGGAGAAAGCCTTCTGCAGTATGCTGCGAAGGAGGTGATTTGTTCGTTTAGTCAGTCACCTCCTATCCTTTTTCTCTTTATAAAAATACTATTAGTTCAGGTTCCTCTGAGAGGATCGTGTGGTGGGGGACCTTCCGGTTTCCAGACAAAGGGTTTGGAGAGTACCGTGGTGTAGTCGCCGCATCGTTCATTTCTAGCGCTGTGCCATGTTCTGTGTTCTACATTTACGGTGGATGAATATCCCCTAGGTGTTTGTCCTGCCCTGTGGCCCTGTTCTGTGAAATACCCTTTTCTGTGGAATATTCCTGTTGGATCGGTTACAGTTTTTCAGCCAGATATTTCTAGAACGGTTATGGTGATTCCGAAATTTCTAGTCTTTAAAGCGCGCTGGAATAATGTGAAGAGTCGTTGATTTCGCAGGTAGTAGTCACGAGATTTTGTATTGAGGTCGCGTTCAAACCTTGGTTTAGATTTTTCAATAGTAGGTAAAATACATTTTTCGCCCAGAAAATTTAAATAGACTATGGGAGCAAAAATTGTATTTTAGGCTATTTTTATAAACGTTCAAAATAAAATTTCCCTTTGAAAAATCATTTTACTAATGGCTCAGTCATCTGCGCAGTCTACACAGTTTTCAACATTAGTATTGTTTTAGAAATAAAGAAGGGCGGGGAGGGTACAGATTTTTGTTGCAAGAACACACTGGGTCATGCCTTTTCCGTTGAAATAGAATGTTTTTACAAACTGGAAATTAAACACCATTCAAGCACTACGTGAAGATTCTTCTGGTTGGTTATGTAAGATTTGAAAGAGATCATTTAGCCGGAAGATATTTGTGTTGAAGTGCTTTAAATTTACATTTCCTCCTTTGCACTTAACATTATATGCTTGTAACATTAGTTTATACTTTTATCCAGAGAAGTTTCACTTTATGTATTTCCGTTTTCACCTGTGTACAGCTTATGTAGCATTTTGAACTAATTCGGAATGATTTAATCACCTTTGTTATGAACATTTATGTTAAAAGTCTTTCAACATGCTGTTATTACTGATGCTTTTAGAGAATGTAAACCTTGATATTATAAATCAGTTAATGATATTAAGTAGTCAAATTTTAACTGGGGAATGCAGTGATAATGTCATATTTTGGAAGTATCACATAGCTTGAATTCCTAATTTTATAGAAGAGAAGATTTAAAGTCCAGATAGGTCCTGGTAATTTAGGTAATCAGTGTGGTCTAGAACCCTTGGGTCTTGAGTCAATCAATGGAAGGACTATATTTACAGGAATTTATTCTAGGGGAATAATATGTCAATGATTTGTGTATGTGAATGTTAATATTACTCATTAAGCATGTTAAAAATCTAAAGATTCAACTCTTGGGGGATCTTCTAATTTTAATGTGGAAATGAAAAGCTATAAAGCTATACAGCTACTTAAAATGATATTTTAGGCAGAGAGTAATGATGGGAAAATGATAATGGTATGCATTATTAACTGGGAAAGAGAACATCTTAAAACCTCAGATGTCATGTTTGATTATTTTGTTTGTTTTTAAAGGATTGTGTAAAACATGGAAATAGAGATGGTACACCAGAATACTGTTTGCTCAGAGTGTTGGCATTATGAGTTTGTGTTTTCTTCGTAGTGTTTTTCTGAAGTTTCTATAATAAATTACCTTTACTTTTGTAATGAGAAAAAAAATTGTGTAAATGCTAGAACTGCTTAAAAGATGAGAATCTCATGTATTTTTAAGGGGAATTCAGATAAAATTAAATCAGCTTCTTGAAGTCTAAAAGTGCAGAGTATTGAGAAGTGACAAAAAGTGCTTGTTATTTAAGATACTCTAGTTATTATGTATAGGTAAACATAGGAATCCGAGAAGATTCCTGGGTAAAAATGTTAAAATTGTTGTGATTGGGACTAACACCAATTAGCTTACAATGTGAATGCAGCTATTAACTATTTTAAGAGTGCTCAAAACCAAAGAAATGAATAATGGTTTGTTAAATGTTTTTAGCACATTTTTTAGTTAAGAGTACTTGTTTTTATGTATCTCCTTTGGTTACAATTAGGTAGAACTATCCCACACTTCAGGCTACAGGTTCTGAAAGTGGATGACTGACATGTGGGATGGAGGATATTAGGTTGGTTGGGGTTGGGATGGAATGGTTGTAGACTGCTGCTGTAGTTCTGTTACTTTCTATATATGTGGTTGGTTATTCCAAGGCTTAACACTGTCCAAGAAATGAAGTGCTGTAATTTGTAATTCTTAGCTATGTAGTAGACCTTTCTCATTGGATCATTAGGATCCAGGGCTCTGAATTCCCCCCCTCCTTTCCCCCAGACAGGGTCTCCCTCTGTTGTTCAGGCTGGAGTACAGTGGCATTGTCATAGCTCACTGCAGCCTCCAATTCGTGCGCTCAAGCGGTCCTCTCCCCTCAGCCTTCGGAGTAGCTGGGACTACAGGTGCGCACCACCACTCCAGCTAATTGTTTTCTTTTTGTAGAGACGGGTCTCACTATGTTGCTCAGGCTGGTCTCAAACTCCTAACCTCAAGCGATCCTTTGAGGTCTCCAAACGTGCTGGGATTACAGGTGTGAGCCACTGGGCCCAGCCTAGATATGTGCCTTTAAATGGGTTTATAGGCACTTAAAAACTCTTCAGGTTTTAACTTACTCAGTTCATTTCTATTGTAGGCATAAACATAGACTTGTAAGACAATAGAAGTTATGTGATATAAAGTGCTATATTATCTTTTCTGATCTGAATGTAATTTATTACTGGGGCAGGTCTGTGTGAATGGAGTGGGGAGTGCCTTTGATGTGAGGGGGATATGATACAATTCTTCATTTGTATATCAAGCTCTAATGTTCTCTGTATAGATAAGGCTCAAGGCTCTGTGAAAGTTCTGTATGAAGTAGTAATGAAAGCTTAGGTTTGAATTTTTTTTAACTATTCTAAAATGTAAAAGATAATTGATACAAAATACTTGCTTTTTTCCCCTAAAAACTTTAAAAAATGACATCTGGCATTCTCTTTGATCTAGAATCCCAGTAACTTGTGGTTATTGGTACATGTCCTCAGGCAGAAACAGGTTAGTAGGTAAACAAAGAGAGTGCTCATGGTTGGGAGTGGGGTAAATAGTTCTTCCCAGCTACTGCTGCTGGATAAGAAGAGCAAAGAAAAATCAAATAAAATAAAACACTTAGGGTAGGCATCTTAGTGGGCTGGCAGTAAATGCAGCAAATATAGAAAGTAATTATTTAATTAATATTAGAGTCTAACTAGGATCTTTGATTTGCAATATCATCTTTCAGTTCATGAAGATGCCTGATTTTCAGATCTTTAAGATGGTGTGTGTGGTGGTTTTTTCCTGCTTTGTGGGGATTGTTAGGATATTAAACATTACCCTTTGGTATAGTAACTCAAAGGAGAGTGAAGATTTAAATGCAAAATTTGAAAATTTAAAGTATTTGAGCATCTAACTCGGGCAGTAGTTGGTGAAGAAAGATTAATGTCAAAGAAATATAGATGTTCGAACTTAAAATATTCTTTCTGTGAAAAGATGTGGAACAACAGACCTATTTAACGTATGTTTGTGTCTATCCATGTGTGGGCCATGATATCCTGGAAGAGCACCCTGGAGAGGGAAGTTTTGCATTTACGCACCAATGCACACCAAGAAATATTAGCAGTATTCTTAGTAACGGCAAGAAATTGAAAACAGTTTAAATGTCCATCACCTGCAGAATAGATATATGTGCATACATGATGGAATCTATATGGCAGTGAAAATGTAGGTTTAATTCACTTAGGTATAAATGTGGATAAATCGATTTTTAAAAACAAGATCAATACATATTAAAGCAATTTGTGTGAAGTTCAGAATGCAAAATTAACACTTGTTTTAAGGATACATACATTAAATGGTAAAACCTAAAAATAAAGGAACCGTGGGGTGGGGATGCATTGGAAATTGCCAGGTAAGAGATTCTTAGGTCTTGTTAATGTTCTATTTCTAAACTTCGGTACTTGTATATACACTGTGGCTTGTATAATACATTGCATTATTAAAAGGGGGATGCTGGATCTTAAGAGTTACTAGTATTGCATGAAATGAGGACAGGAGGGGCGCGTGCCAGCTAGTAATAGTTTTTACACAAGCACTAAGCATTTTCTGTAAATGGACTATCAAGCAGACCTTTCTATGAGATGTTGGGTTATGGTAGGAAATAGGTTTAGAGAAGTAGGATGGAACCAATATGTGAAAGGTATTGAAAACCATAGTGTGGACATCATGTGGTGAGTAGTAGGTCTTTGAGCAGGACAATGTGAAAAAATGCGTTTCAGGTAGTTTGTATTGGAAGGTGATGAGCTGTGAGCTTGGATGAAAGGAGGCCAGCTGAAAGGCAGCAGAACTGGGAGCTCCAGTAAGGTAGGCAGAGGGAATAGAAAGGTAAGGGCTGTATTCTGAAGGATGAGAAGATAATTTAAGCACAGATTGGCAGTAGAGAATGAAGAAGAAAAAGGTTTTGAGTTGTCCACTTTCACTAGAATCAGCTTCTCTTCTGTGATCTTACCTGTCAAAGTTACTACCAGTCTTTAAATCTGGGTTTTAAAGCTGATTCCTGGAGCAGTTTGACAAAGCTCAAATTTTAATTTCAGCTTTGAATGGAAATTGTTAGGATATTAAAGTTGATCTATGAAATAGTATAGTACAAGTGAGAAAGGTTATTTATAAGCCCCTTGTTCACGTGCATCTCTTACCTCTAAAGTTTTTCTTGTGTAAAAATAAGGAAAAATAAATATCACATTCTTAGTTTTATGAGGATCAAATTACACACAAAAAAACGATAACTGTGGTGCTTACTATGAAGTACGTATTATTCTTATTACTATTTTACGTATGAGGAAACTGATGTGAAGTAATTTGCTCAAGGTCAGACAGTTATTTTGTAGTAGAACCAGGATTCAAATCAAGGCATTTGGGTCCTCAAAATTCACTATATATGAAATCAGAGTTGTGCAAATATTTGTGGAAGTCCAGAGAGTGGAATGTTAAGTGGAGGGAGAAGTCTTAAGGCTATAGAATGGAGCCTTGAGGGAAACTGTTGATTTTGCTTAAGTCGAGAAGAGAGTAAAGTCATGTTTGTGTCATATCAAATCAAGAGTGAACATTATTAGGTAAATGGAATAATTTCTGTCTTACAATATGGGTTTGTTTTAATCAGTTTCCTGTGTAGCTTCAATTTGAAAGTATTTCATAGGCTGGGCACAGTGGCTCATGCCTGTAATCCTAGCACTCTGGGAGGCTGAGGCAGGAGGATAGCTTGAGCTCAGGATTTCTAGACCAGCCCGAGCAAGTGCGAGACCCCGTCTCTACTAAAAATACAAAAAATTAGCCGGGCACGGTGGTGCGTGCCTGTAGTCCCAGCTTGAGGCAGGAGGATCACTTGAGCTCAGGAGTTTGAGGTTGCTGTGAGCTAGGCTGAAGCCATGGCACTCGCCCAGGCAACAAAGTGAGATTGTCTCAAAAAAATTTTTTTTTCATGCCTAATTGAAAGTCACTAGGAAAATGTTTTAAGCCTAGGAAAAAGAAAATATTATTTTAGGTTTGAGTGGGAATTCCTTCCACTGATTAACATGACGTCTTCTGTCTTCTCAGCAGCTGAAGCCACTCTGCAACACTTACCTATCATTAATTAGCCTAAGGATCAAGAAGTGGACTAGAAGTTGACTGACTCCAGGTCTGTCAGATGGATTAAGAGCAGTAGTCTTAAAGCAATTAAAAATATTATGCTTGTTTTTCAGCTTTCCTGGCACTACACTTTATAATGTTTTATCTTTCCTATTGTGGAATGACACATAGCTTTATATAAAACTGAAATTAATAGAGTTTTATTTCTTATGGGTTTATTAT
Source organism: Indri indri (assembly GCA_004363605.1). Taxonomy (NCBI): domain Eukaryota; kingdom Metazoa; phylum Chordata; class Mammalia; order Primates; family Indriidae; genus Indri; species Indri indri. The sequence continues at coordinate 7,817 of RJWJ010005481.1, forward strand.
TTAAGTAACTGGGTTTTTCTCTCTCTTCTTCTTTGTTTTTTGCGGGGGGGGGGCGGGGGCGGGGTTATAACTGGTTTTTTATGTAAAAAAAAAAAACTCTTAAGCCACTCAGTCACATCCCATGCAAGATGAGATTATGACACTCAAAAACACAGATACAAGATTTGAAAGTGGCTCAACCTGTAGGAAGAAAACTGAATAGATCCTCAGATTGTATAATCAAAAAGCAAACCCTTAAGTAAAATAGTTATAAAATATATTGATAAGATAGGACATAAACATTATAAAATGAACATTTTCTAACACTTTTAACTATATTGGAAACTATATTGGTAAATTCTGACTAAGCCATTATGAAATTGAATAAGTGAAGGAAAATTTAAATAAAGAAATCTTGACCACAGGAATCAATATTTTGTGTGGTTAGTGACAAAAATCAAGAAGCTACCTTTCCAAATGATACCGCTTTGAAATTGCTGATAGCAAACTATCCCTGCCATCTATCAGTGACATGGTTAAGACGTTTTTACTAAATTAGTTTTGCTGACTGCTGCCTTAAACAATATTCAGCTTCTTTTCACATGAATAAGTTAATCATAAGGGTGTTTGGCCATAATAGAACATTTGGCAAATCTGAAAATTTCTCACCACCTTTTTGTGTGTGATTATCATTCAGAAGAGGAAAATATTATAAAAAACTAGTTTTTTTAGCTGTTGCTTACGTTTGTTTGGGGTTTCGTTCTGTTGCCCAGGCTCTAGTGCAGTGTCACAGTGATAGCTGCACTCTTGGGCTTGAGCAACTGGGAGCCTCCTGAGTAACTGGGATTATTATAGGTACATGCCACCATGCTCAGCTTTTTTGTTTTGTTTTTGTTTTTTTGTAGAGACTGGGTCTCACTATGTTGCCCAGGCTGGTCTTGAACTCCTGCCTCAAACGATCCTCCCGCCATGGCCTCCCAGAGTGGTAGGATTACAGGCATGAGCCACTGTGCTCACATTTTATATATGTGAGATCAAAGGGTTAAAACAATGTCAGCATGAAGATATTTTTTCCCTAAGTAACTCTACTTTTATGGTTGTACCACATGCCATCTTTTATGATTTTATAGGTGTTATCATAGAACCACTTTAAGATTAGTTGTTTTTATTTTTATTTATTTATTTATTTTGGGGGGACAGAATCTCACTCTTTTGCCTAGGCTAGAGTGCCGTGGCATGAGCCTAGCTCACAGCAACCTCAAACTCCTGGGCTCAAGCAATCCTGCCTCAGCCTCCCGAGTAGCTGGGACTACAGGCATGCGCCACCATGCCCAGCTAATTTTTTCCATATATTTTTAGTTGTCCAATTAATTTGTTTCTATTTTTAGTAGAGATGGGGTCTTGCTCTTGCTCGGGCTGGTGTTGAACTCCTGATCAAGCAATCCACCCACCTCGGCCTCCCATAGTGCAGGGATTACAGGTGTGAGCCACTGCGCCCGGCCCAAGATTAGTTGTTTTTAAGAAGTAATTATTTCACACAATTGAGAATATAGCTAAAGATCCATATGATAGTAGTAGATACCTTTAAGACAGAATTTTAATTTTAAATTTAGAAGCTGATGGTCTTTTTATTTTTTCCTATAATGCCTTCTAAAGCGCTAAGGTTGGCTTGTGCTCGTTTTATTAATTTCTATGAATAAACCTCTGAAAGAATGACTAAGGGCTTATAGGTAATCTTTATTTTGTGTAGGAGGAAATCTAGATCTGGAACAACCATTTGCTTGTGTTCTCCATGAATTTTCAGGGTGTGTCATGTGTCAGACTTCTGTCATTTTCTGAAATATTTAGAAATATTCTAGTTCTTAATTGGAAAAGAAATAAATCCAATAAAGGATATCAGATACTCATGGAATGGGAGATAAAATATTAACTGATAACAATTTTAACATAGGGATAGTATCTGTTCAGATGTTGAATGTGAAGCTAATATTTTTAAGACCATTTAAAACTATCATGAAATAGTTTTAAGCTCCAGGTTATTTGAATTTGTCTATAAAAATGAGTTTTAGACTCATTTCTTAAGAATTTGATGATCAGATTGCGGCGGTAGGTTTTGTTTTTAATGTTTCCTGGTCTTGGATTGGAGGTGCTTTCTGCATTGATGGGCATTTAAAGTTTATTATTAGAGATTTTAAGTGGGTAAATTGGATTCTGACAGTTGATTTTTTTTCTCAAAGGAACTATTTTCAAAATTGTGTTAACCTCTAGTACAATTTACCATGAAAAGTCAATTTTATAATTACGGGAAGAAAGATGGAGTAAGAAAACTAATCTTTTATAAAATTTTAGTAATTTAGTAAATGTCTCAGTGTTGTGCTAACTTTACTAATAGGCAGCAGATCCCATGTAAGTGAGCCTTTAAAAATGGCTTATACATTTTATGTTTAACATGGACCAGAGATAGTAGAGGAACTGTTTTCAAAAGTGCTTTCTCAACAGTGTTATCATATCTGATTTCTCTCAATTTCTTTGTTCTAATAAAAACATTTTTAGAAATTGGTTTAATTATTTGCAATTTGACCGGAAGTCCAACCACGGAGCTTCATTTTAAGTTGAAACTCTGAGTATCTCAAAAATACTAAGGTTTTCGTCATGGAATTACCTGTTGTCATTGGGATTTGTTTGTCTTGCCCCTTTTTAAGTTTTTCTGATGTCCATTTTCTGTCTTGTCTTAAGATTATCATCTTTTACCTTTACTTCTCAACTTTTCCTTTTGTTTATCCACTGTTTTCATATAAGCTACCAAAAATGTAATTGAGCTCTGTAATCTAACCATATTTCCTTAAAACATGGCCATTTTTTAGATTATACATATAATAATATCATTGTAATTTCTCTGAGGGAGAAATACAGTTCTTTCAAAAGACTTTTTAGTAGTAGAAAGCTTTGGCTATAGCATGAAAGTCAAAGCTACAATCAGTAATAACCCTGATATTTCAACATTTTTATTTTTAAAAACCCTCTAAAGGTTTTGACTTTTTAAAAAATAAAATACATGTGAAAATTTAGGTTCAGGTGAGCCAGGTATGTAAACAAAGATAAAAAGTTACAGGGACCACCAATGTTTACATAGCATTTCAACCACCATTCTGTGGCATTTATAAGACATTTCAAGAAGCTTTCATCCAAAGAAATCAACTTGTCTTTAGTAGTCTTATCTTAAAGCTTAAGTAGTTTACATAGTGGATCTCATCTGGAACTAGTTTCTTTGGTGTCTCAAATTCATCTTTCTTGGTGTGCAAAAACATCTTCTGTAACTCCAGCCACCTCTGATAGTGTTTATGTGTCTTTTTTAACATTATTATATCTAAATCTTTCTTGCCTGTAACTTTTTTAATACTTCCTCAGCCACTGTATTCGTCTAGTATATCCTTGCTTTAATCTATCATTGATGGAATTGGTCCCATAATAGACTTGTACGTATTGAATATTGTCTGGTTTTTACTGTAATAAAGTTTAACATGTTAAACTAGTAGTGCTAAGGTGTATTAATGATCAGACATACAAAACTTAGCAATGCCTTATAATAGAATTCTGTAGCAAACAACTTCCAACTTACCTCTGTATGTAGTTGCGATTATAAAATTGTTTCACCAAGGACGTTTGTTGTGTACATCTTTTAATGAATATTTTATGAGACTCATGTAAATTTTTTGCAGATTCTTATGTGACAGTTTCAGAGGCACAATGCTAATGATTTAAGGAAAAAATGAAGATAATTTCATCCAGAAATATATCTTGGGGGCTCTTAATTTTTAGAACTTAAATTCGCCAGGTGATTGGGTTATTCTTATGAAAAGTTTACAGGAATGTGTGTAATGAGATCTCATTTTCATATTTACCTGTTTTGAGCTCTAGATGTGTTGTAACCCTGAGCATTAAATGAGTACTGGTGGACGTAACTTGGGAAATTTCCCTTCTTTAAATCATACCTGTATTTACTGTACCTAGGTTTTTTTCCTTGGGAGTGCTCCTATTTCTGTACTGACCAGAGTTAGTTCTCCTTACCTTGTAAGATTAGATACCAAGTAAGTACTGCCTGATGTAGGATGGTCAGTAAGAAGGCAGTTAGTTGTATGACTTAAATTTGGGCAGAAATCCTTAAAAACTGTAGGAAATGACTTATTTTTCTTATTCACATCTGTCTTCACCTCAAATTGATTTTGCTGCATAAAGGTCTCAGCTATTATGTTTGGTCTTAGATCTTATACTAGGTACTTGACACCTAACCTTCATTTACTTTTGATTTTACTTGGTTCTTTCTGATAGTGGTAATAGGTCTCATTTTCCAAAGCACAATACAACTGATTCATCTTTGACTTGCTGACCTTGATTTTTTGTTTTTAGTCTTCTGGAACTTAAGCATCATACTATAGGGTGTATTTTTATTCTTCTAAAGGAAGAAACCCATCTATATTTTTACTGAAATTTTGATGTGCTCAGACATCTAACCCTTCAATTTAAATGTTTTTAAATTCAGTATGAAATTCCCTTCAATAGTTAAACTTTAGTGTGAAAGACTACTTTTTAAATATCTATATGCAGGCTCTGCATACATCTGGAATCTGTTTAAGATATGTAATAAATTCCTCGTAAGTTTGAGATCTTAAATGGTTTTTTTTAATCAACATGATGCATAAGGTTTTTTTTCTTAAAAAAACGGCATCTGCTTAAAGGGATTTATGACTAAAATTGCTTATTTTTCTACAGAGTTGTCTGCTGGTTCTCAGCTTGAAGAAGATTCTGCAGTCCTTATTGATCCTTTTTCTTGGCGTTACCATTTTTTTGAAGCAAAGTTAACCTAGCTTTCTAGTTTGAGCTTTCTTTTTGGCCGTCTTTAAAAAAATTTTTTTTTAAATCTATAAAATAGACAAGAGATAGTTCTACAATGTCCAAGTCATTCCAGCAGTCATCTCTCGGTAGGGACTCACAGGGTCATGGGCGTGACCTGTCTGCGGCAGGAATAGGCCTTCTTGCTGCTGCTACCCAGTCTTTAAGTATGCCAGCATCTCTTGGAAGGATGAACCAGGGTACTGCACGCCTTGCTAGTTTAATGAATCTTGGAATGAGTTCTTCATTGAATCAACAAGGAGCTCATAGTGCACTGTCTTCTGCTAGCACTTCTTCCCATAATTTGCAGTCTATATTTAACATTGGAAGTAGAGGTCCACTCCCTTTATCTTCTCAACACCGTGGAGATGCAGACCAGGCCAGTAACATTTTGGCCAGCTTTGGTTTGTCTGCTAGAGACTTAGATGAACTGAGTCGTTATCCAGAGGACAAGATTACTCCTGAGAATTTGCCCCAAATCCTTCTGCAGCTTAAAAGGAGGAGAACTGAAGAAGGCCCTACATTGAGTTATGGTAGAGATGGCAGATCTGCTACACGGGAGCCACCATACAGAGTACCTAGGGATGATTGGGAAGAAAAAAGGCACTTTAGAAGAGATAGTTTTGATGATCGTGGTCCTAGTCTCAACCCAGTGCTTGATTATGACCATGGAAGTCGTTCTCAAGAATCTGGTTATTATGACAGAATGGATTATGAAGATGACAGATTAAGAGATGGAGAAAGGTGTAGGGATGATTCTTTTTTTGGTGAGACCTCGCATAACTATCATAAATTTGACAGTGAGTATGAGAGAATGGGACGTGGTCCTGGCCCCTTACAAGAGAGATCTCTCTTTGAGAAAAAGAGGGGCGCTCCTCCAAGTAGCAATATTGAAGACTTCCATGGACTCTTACCGAAGGGTTATCCCCATCTGTGCTCTATATGTGATTTGCCAGTTCATTCTAATAAGGTGAGTTAATGCAACAGATGCTTCTAATTTCTTTTACATTGTAGTGCCTATTCTGTATTTACCTATATCTTTTACTCTAATTCTGTAGTCTGATGACACTGAGTTGATCGGGCATTTTTTACTTTTGAGAACACTTTATTTGGAAGGTAATTGTTTTTGAGCATTTTAAACCAGGGCTTTACATTAATACAATCTGCCTAGATTACTTCTGGCCACAAGCTGTCATCCACTGGGATTATCTTGTTGGTTTTTGGCATCAATATGTTCTTCTTAATCATATATTTAAGCAGGTTTTTTTGTCTGCTTGTTGAATTGTTTTAAGTATTTTTTTTTTTTTTGCAGTCAATGTGCTCTACCATTCAGGATGCTAGATTTCAGCTCTCCATCTGTCTTGATTGCTGATTTGTATGTAGTAAAGATGTATTCTTGAACAATTCTCTTTTTTTCCTTATCTGTGGCTACAGGGAAAGTTAATGTAGAGCCCTGGTGTTTGTTTCAGTATGTTTCATATTTTAGATTAGTTCATTCTTCCTTTTTTAATTTCCCTTTAACACAAACTCTCATGCTGTGACTGAAATTTTTCATCATTTTTTTTCTCCTTTTCCACAACTTTCTTAAACATACTTCAGAACTCACTTTTTATTATCCCATATTGCATCTATCCCTTTAGAGACTTGGACAAATCAACTACTACAGTATCCTGCTCTATGTTCCTCATAAACAAATTCTTTTTCTGAGTTAGGCTTAGACTTCTGGTATAGTCATTTGAAAAAAAAAATAATCTAATTCTCCTTTGCTTTAATTATCACATCTGGCAAAATGGGAACTTTTTCAAAATGCCCTTTAAAATACGTTGTCCCTTCTCTTTCAACTTTTTCAGTGTTATTCGTTCTCACTGGTTTTTTTTCCCAGCATACAGTGCAGTTGACAAGAAGTCAACAATATACCACCCCATTAGCTTGATCTGTAATCTGTGACCATCCATTTTTCCTGATGTACTATATAGTTATTCTACTTAACTGGAACAAGTTGCTGCCATGAAATTGATTTGATGTTTACTGTCATGGGTTTTTCTTTACAGTAACATCTGGAAGGGTCATTTTCTTTTCATATCTATTCCTTTGATATGCATTTTTTAGTGAGTATTTTTTAGTAGACTAAATTATATCCTTAGAGATTTTGTTTTTAGTATTCTGTTAAAGAGTATTACCAATCACTCCCTTTTCTATGTTGGGATATCAGTTACTCTCAAATCCATACCAAAGTAAATTAACAAATTCTAAACTTAGGTTTATAGATTTATTTTCATTTAAGAAATAGAACCCCAAACTCATAAAAGTCAGCAAGTTTTAATTGGTAGATGTTTTGCTTGTTACCTTTTTCTAAATTTGTTGGATATGTTTAATATGTCATGGAATTTATGTTTTTGTTCAATATTAAACTTCAGGTTTTAGGTCTGGTGTGAATTGATAAAATGAAAAGTCCATTAAACTTTGGTGACTCCAATTTTTTCTTTGTTACTTCTTGCCCGTTTATAAAGAAATAGTAGTAGAAATGGCACTATGGCCAATGCGCTCAGAAAGGATCTCTAAATTCTGAGGAAAATAGATAGTTGCAGTGTCTCAAATGAAAGTGATTTTAAGGGACTTAAAATCTTTGCTACTGGAGTCATAAAGCTATTGGGACATCATAAAGGAACACAAAAGGAAACCATGAGAGGACTTACTTCAGAGAAAAGTTTGTTTTTTGTATATGATTATTCTTTTCAACTTTTACTGCCTTCTAGTTCCTGAAGAAAGCTAATAAGTGGATCTAAATTAACAAAAGAGCAGTTTTTAAATATTTGATGAAACGTTGGATTCAAGAGTAAGATACCCTACCCTAGTATAAGAAATACTTTTAGCCTATAAAAATGCTTAGGTTCTAGCTACTTTTGGTATTGCATTAAAATGCTGAGTACATTTAAGAACTATTTTAGAGGCCTTTTATTTGTTTGATTTACAAAATTTATGATATTTTTAAATTGGACCAGTTTTAAGAAGTTTAAATTCATGAATTTTTTAAAATTTCTAGTTGCCCTAACATGTTTTCTATGTATGTGCATTATTGAAAAAACATAATTAAAATTTCGCTTTGGCAGTGGACTCTTCTCATAACTGATACAGAAACACCTTTATAGAAAATTCCTGTGGTGGAAGTAGATAATGAAAATTTTTTAAACATTTAATCCTGCTCTCTGGTATTGCTGCATAACTTGGAAAATCTGTTCTTTTCACTTAGTGTTAATGTTAAATAGTCTACATGATCAAAAGTTCTTCTTACTATGAGATAAACTTAGGCGGAAAACATCTAATTTGTCATCATGGATATTTTTAGGTGACTTTAAGTGATGGTGTCGCTTTTATTTCTTTCTAGGTAATTTTAGAACGTCAAGTTGCTTTTCTACACAATCTCAAACTTTCCTGAGGTTCCTTTCACTTAAAATTCCCCACTACAGCCCTTTGGCTGTCTTGTCACTTGAGTTTATATTTTTTCTTTTAGTATTACTCTAAAAGCCCATAAATTATTCTTTATTCTGCCATTCTGGAAGTGCTTCCTAAATTATTCTTTGTTTATATAAATTAAGATCGCTCAGATACATCAAAGTGAATGTAGTTTTCTTACAGCAACTTCTCAATTCAAAAAGTGAATCCTTATTCTTTATTAATCTGACATGAGAGTTACTTCAGCTTAGAATCCAAGGATGTAGGTGTTAAAAACCCTTTCGCTTAGTCCTTACCATAAACCAAACAGTAAGAGATGAGGTATAGTAGTACAGATTAGTAATGAGTGGGTTTGGGAGGTAAATGACCAATTTTTCTCATCTTGGCCTTCCTTTTAACACTTTAAAAGACAAGACACACTTTTACCATAAGTTTGAATCTTTAAAGAACATGGGGAATTGGATATAATTTCTGTTCAGCTGTGTACCCTTTGACTCTCCTGTGAGTTAGAAGCATGCCTAATAGGATGACATTTATTTCCTTTGCCAAAACACTACTGCTTAAGGATATTTTTAATAAATTCTGAAAGTTTTTTAGTTGAGAAAAGTCTAAGTTAATGTTTAATTTGTTTAATCCTTTTGAATTTTGTGGGCTTTACCTATGGCTGTTATTGCTTATAGCCATTTTAAAAGTGGTCACCAACAAGTCTATGGTCGCTATGTTGCCCTGGCTGTCTGGCTGGTCTTGACTTCTGGGCTCAGTCGATTCTCCCACCTTGGCTTCCCAAAGCACTGGGATTACAGGTGTGAGCCACCGTGCCCAGCCTGTTAGCCATTATTTTTTTTAAAAATCTAGCTTTAAAAAACATGAGAATAGTATTGGATAGCTCCCCACATTCTAAGGAAGTACCATTCTATTTGGGTGTATTCCATCTTAGTTCTTTCACAGGATTTTAGTTAATTCTGTCAGGACATAGGAATGTATATGAACTGCTATAGTATAAATCAGTTTTTCCAAAGTTAGGATCTCATTTCTAAAATACCATTCTTTTATAAAATACCAAGCTTTTCAAAAGGAGTATCTTGTGCCTTATTTTAGTCCAGCCCTAAGTGAGACACCCTCCACCCTTTAAAAACACATTGCCTAGCCATGTTTTATATCCATATGTAATGGTATTAGATAGTGTGGGTTTTTACAGAAATTGCCTCAATTCGTGAAGCACCAATAATAGTTGTAAAGCAGGAATTCCGAAACAGTGCAATATATGCGGCAGTTTGTGGGGAGGGTGTTTTGTTTTGTTTGAGCACTTACCGTGTGCCTGGCAAGAGTCTGATAAGCAGACTCTAACTCATTGGCTTTTCACAACTCTATGAGAATATTTCCCCAGTGAATTTAAATAATGTGATCCAAGGATTCACATCTAGTAATATACATTTGGGGAGTGTAACATAGGCACCCCAGCAGCAGAGCCTACTTTCCCCAACTCCTCTTTCTTATATTGCCTAAACAGTTAACTCATTTATATTTGAATTTCTTTTCCTACAGACAAGACGTTTTGTTTGAATAAAATAAAGTTAATTCCTTCAAATTCAAAATAAACCACAAAGGCACAAATATTGGCAAAATGTAATATTTCCCCCCCTGAAATTTGGAAACAGGCATTCCTTAAATTGACTTCCTTATTTTGGGAAAATACAATGGGAGCTTAATATTTTGATAAATGGAGAATATTTTCTAGATAAGCCCTTCCTGTTGAATTATGTTAGCTTTCTATGGCCAAGCTAATCATGGTGCATTTTTCACTACATATTTAGTAAGTAGTACACTTGAAACATGCCTCACGGGCTGAATTAAATTAAAGATTCTATTTTTAACTAATCATTCACATTTATAGCATATATTTCCTAGAAGAGTAGATATAAACATGGATATTTTACCATTTAGAGTGCTATAAAATGCCAGTTCTATTAATATATAGTGGTCCATAGTATGGTCTGTCATAGAAATTAATATGCCTTGCTGATCTCAAGGTCACTTACTACTCTTGATCTTTATTAACTCTTTATCTTTTCCTTGTCAAGTCTCTAAGTGTGTTGACCAGGTTATCCAGTTTTTCCAAGAATGTGCATAGCGTATTTGAGGGCAGGATCAAGCTTCAAGGATTCAGAGAAATAGTTTTAAATTAAATCAGTGTGATTTAATGAATGGGCAGGTGTTTGTATAGCCTATGGTACTGCATAGACATTAACATCCTAGAGTTTGAATGGTTCAGATGAAAATATTTTAGCTTTATTTTTGTTAATTCTACTAATTTACTTTGCTGCAGGAGTGGAGTCAACATATCAATGGAGCAAGTCACAGTCGTCGATGCCAGCTTCTTCTTGAAATGTAGGAGTTTGAAATACCTTTAAAGCATCCTTATCGTGAATCAGAAACAACCATTATTGGTCTTTGGGAGTTCGTCATTTACTTGTAATATCCACAGTGTTATTATCACATAGTTGATACTGTGTGGGCAATACTAACTACAAATAAAATGTTTAGATCTGGAAACCTTATATTGAATATTAGATGCAGTGATAGCAGTACTTTGTTATTTAATATTATTTCTAGGATAAATACGCATTGGTCTTTTTTTATACAAATTGAAATAATTTGTAATAGGCTTAGTGAAAGATAACATTTGATATGTAGAATGGATTCATAATAGCATTTTAAATAATAACATGCTCTAAAAATACAGAAGATAGAGAAAAGAGAGGGAAGGGGTCATTAAAAGATTCTAATTAGTTGTCAAGCAAAATCCTTAATAACGTATTTTTTGCTTTTGAGATGCCTTTGGTTCTGAGGTTAAGCTGCTACCATAAAGTGGAATTCCTAAAGAAACTGCCTGCACAAGCAGCATACTGTCCCATTGTTCACTGGAATTGCAGTTTTCACATATACCTAACTCTGTTAGGGCTAGCCTTTCTTTCTAATGTCACAATGCAACTCTGTTCTTGGTATTTAATATTGAAGGAAAATCTGTGGTCTGTTCTTGTTTCTATGTCATCCACATTTCTAATTCTTTGTGCAACACTTTTCCTCCTTAAGATTTAACAAATATAGGAAAATTTTAATTTCAACATATATTACCTACATTTGCAAGTAATACAAAAGTTTACTCTCATTAATTTGGATTATTTTGAATTTCTGAATTTTTTCTTTTGAAGTATCTATAGGACATGCTTTGAAACTAATATTTCTAACATGTAGACTCTCAGATAACTTTACTAATAAATGATCTCTATTTTAGAGGCCAAACGAGGCTACTTTGTGAAAAGGACAGTTTTATTTTAAAGTTAATTTTCTGGTCTTTTTAAAGCTACCCAGAATGGAATCCTGACAATGATACAGGACACACAATGTAAGTTAAAATTTTTTAAGCTCCTGTTTGTAAAGGAGATCAATGTACGGAATGTAATTGATTGTACGCAATGTAAGTTAAAAATTTTTTTAAGCTACTGTTTGTAAAGGAGGTCAATGTATAGATTCAGGTTTAACATTGAACATTTCATAAATAAAAATATTTTTGGAATTTCTTTACGAAAATGAGGTTTGATAAAATTCACTGTAGTTGACAAAATTTTTAGCAAATATATAGTAATTTTTATTCTTTTATTGTTAATTTAGATTTTTGCCTAGTTATTTGACATGTAGATGCCCTGAAATAGTGAAGTGGTCACAGTCATGCAAGAGGTTCTTTAACCATAAAATCTTAATTATTTCTGATGGACTTTTTGTCATGCTTTATGTTTTATGTCTTCATATTACTAGGGGTGATCCCTTCATGTTGCAGCAATCTACAAACCCAGCCCCAGGAATCCTGGGACCTCCACCTCCCTCATTTCATCTTGGGGGACCAGCAGTTGGACCAAGAGGAAATCTGGGTGATTATGCAAAATTCATGTCACTTTTCCCTAATAGCTTTTACCGTAAAAATTAAATGCAATGATTATAGGCAAAAGAAGGCTAATTCAAATGTTACTGAAAAATAACATTGCATGAAAAGATATGGCAGTGATAACCTTTTCATTTGTGTTTGAAAGATGTCCATTTTTCAATTAAAATAGCTTTTTTTTTTTTTTTTTTTTGAGACAGAGTCTCACTCTCTTACCTGGGGCGAGTGCCGTGGCATCAGCCTAGCTCACAGCAACCTCAAATTCCTGGGCTCGAGCAATCCTACTGCCTCAGCCTCCCAAGTAGCTGGGACTACAGGCATGCGCCACCATGCCTGGCTAATTTTTTTCTATATATATATTTTTAGCTGTCCAATTAATTTCTTTCTATTTTTGGTAGAGACGGGGTCTCGCTCTTGCTCAGGCTGGTCTCGAACTCCTGAGCTCAGGACTATCCGCCCGCCTCGGCCTCCCAGAGTGCTAGGATTACAGGCGTGAACCACCGCGCCCGGCCTAAAATAGCTTCTTTATAGCAAGTATATTTATTTAAAAAGACTGAAAAAAATATTTTTCCTCTTATAAAGGTGCTGGAAATGGGAACCTGCAAGGACCTAGACACATGCAGAAAGGCAGAGTGGTCAGTAATACAGCTCTTGCTTTTCCCGTATTTACAGTTTTGGGGAATGTGATTTGACTTTTAAGTCCTTACTGATTAAATCTTTATCGTGGTCTTTACTATAGGAACACGGCTGTAGTTTGAAAACAATCGGGTTTTTGTATGACTTTGATAATAGTTAAAAATTTAATTTTTATATGCCGGTGGTCTAGAGATCTCACCTTGATTCAGCATCTTAGAAATTTTGCTGTCCAGTTATGTACACAGTATTCAATTTAAAAACCAGTGTAGAGATTATCTTCTGAAACTTTGAAATAGTGTAACCATTTGGATATAGTCAGAAAGAATTTACCCCAGTGAAATTTAACTTGTTATGTGTAGTTATGAGTTAATATTTGAACTACTTAACTCTCTTCTGGTTAATTGTAGACTATGATAGTTCTAATGCATAACCTATTTCATACTGCTTTAAATAGACTTTTAGTAACTTGGTTTCTTCTTATCCGATAGGAAACTAGCCGAGTTGTTCACATCATGGATTTTCAACGAGGGAAAAACTTGAGATACCAATTGTTACAGCTTGTGGAACCATTTGGAGTCATTTCAAATCATTTGATTCTAAATAAAATTAATGAGGTATGAGTTGAAAGAAGGGTATTATGTATTCATTTTGCTAATATGTATTTACTAAAGGAATTAAATGATTTTGTATTAGAAAAGGAATTAATGGAATTTTAAATCATCAGTTTGAAGTGTAATAGAGGAAAAAGCCAATAGTTTATATATGTCAGTAATATTTGAGTACTGGTGGATTATCATTATCTTTATAAATTGTGGTCCTGAAGTAGTAATTGTCTTTATTATCATACAACTATAAGAGCTGTAAAAGGAAAATTCTTTGAAAAGCCGTTTCAGATCTGTAACAAAATGGTGCCAAGTCATTATTTCAGTCTAATAGGCATAATAAATGATAATATAATTTAGAAGCATCAATATAATCTGAGGTGGCCTTTTAATAAAATAGCAAATTGGCAACATTGGTTTTTTTGTTTTTCAATTCTTAAAACTACTTTCAGTTTAATGATTAAATATATTATCTCGAAAGATTTGGGGCAGTGTTTTTTAGAAATACTTTTTTGTACATTTATAGGCTTTTATTGAAATGGCAACCACAGAGGATGCTCAGGCTGCAGTGGATTATTATACAACCACACCAGCATTAGTATTTGGCAAGCCAGTGAGAGTTCATTTATCTCAGAAGTATAAAAGAATAAAGGTAATACCTATTTTTTTGTTCATGTTGTATATCACTTTTAATACATCATTTAAATGTTTTTTAACTTTGGTTATTTAAAATTGTTGCTAAAATCTAGAATGTTCTTAACTGTTGACTATTAATTACAGTATACCCACCCCTTTTTCGTTTATTAAAGAAACCTGAAGGGAAGCCAGATCAGAAGTTTGATCAAAAGCAAGAGCTTGGACGTGTGATACATCTCAGCAATTTACCCCATTCTGGCTATTCTGACAGTGCTGTCCTCAAGCTTGCTGAGCCTTACGGAAAAATTAAAAATTATATATTGATGAGAATGAAGAGTCAGGTAATTTACATATGGAGGTTTTGAAAAAGATAAATTTCTCAAAGTGCTTTAAGATTTTTCAGTGTATCCTCATTTTAGTGAGGAAAACAGAGGGGGAGTAGTTTTCTTTACCTTACAGGTAAATTTTCTTAGCCCATGCAGTGATGAATGGTTTTTGTTTATTATTGTTAACTGTTTGGGGTGTTTTTTTGTTTTTTAAGTCTCAGTAGATGGCTCATAGTAAAGGATTGAATAAATACTAAAAAGTAGAAAGTAAAGATCTTTTACCCTGGCTAGTAGCACTATTTAATTCTGAATCCTGATACTTGCTTTCTTTCCTTTGATTTTACCAAATTGCTCTTCAGCAAGGTTACACCAATTTATATTTCCACCAGCATTGTTTGAGAGTACTTTGCAAACACTGGATATTTCAGACTTCAAAGTCTGTGAATTTAATAGGTGAATTATGTTATCTCATACTTGAAATTTTGAAAATTTGGAGAAAGGAGAGCATCTTTTCTTCCTTCTTTTGTTAAACACTTTTGTAACTCAGCATTTAAAGTTTGTGTGCTTCTATGCTTTTATTTTTCTTGTTTTTTTATTAATGTCTAATAGTCTAATAAACTTATTATCTTTTTTTTTTTTTTTTTTTTTTTTTTGGAGACAGAGTCTCCCTCTGTCACCCCGGCTAGAGTGCAGTGGCATCATTGTATCTCATTGCAACCTTAAACTGCTGGGCTCAAACTTCCTGCCTGAACCTCCCAAGTAGGTGGGACTGCAGGTGCACCCCACCACACCCAGCTAATTTTTTTGTTTTTTGTAGAGACAGGGTTGAACTCCTGAGCTTAAACAATCCTCCTGCCTGGGCCTCCCAGTGTCCTAGGATTACAGGCCACCTCACCCAGCTGTGCTTATTACTTACTTTCAGAAGGAGTATATATAGGTGGTTTAATGTTTGTTGCTACAGTGATTTTGGGGGACTTTGTGTATCTGACACCTTGTCCTTATATTATTCAGTGTCCTTAAACTCTTACCAGTATCGCTGTGCTAAAGGTTGGATTTTCCTAACAAGTATATAGAATAAATAGTAAACACTGGAGTTTTAATACAATTCTGTGAAAAATAGTACCATTATTGCAATTTTCTTTTTAAGGCCTTCATCGAAATGGAGACAAGAGAAGATGCAATGGCAATGGTTGACCATTGTTTGAAGAAAGCCCTTTGGTTTCAGGGGAGATGTGTAAAGGTTGACCTGTCTGAGAAATATAAAAAACTGGTACTGAGGGTATGTAGTACTTGTTGGTCATCTTTTAAAAGCTTTTCACATATTTCAAACCATAACATTCTTATAAGCATTTCCGTATGTTAAAAATATGATTATTGAGATACAGGTTTATTGAAAGAGATAAACCTATTGAGAGAAGTATGTTATTTAAAAAGAACCCTTTTTTGGTCTTCTAGTAGCCAAAGTTTTTAAATTGGTGTTCTGTAAGGGAGACTTCCAGTGCTTTTATATATTTAAGATTTTAACAGAGTTCCGCTACCAAAGTTTATTATCCACTTCTCTGTTGGTATGGTGATTGATAAACTTTTGACTATAGACAGCTTAAGTTCTTGGGTATGCTTAAAGGGATTGAATAAGCTGAGTTGATTATTTAAGGGATGGTCACCAATTATTCCTTGGATAATTACATATTCTGCAAATTAATATATTTAACTTCTGCAAAACTTTTGTCTTCTAGATTCCCAATAGAGGCATTGACTTACTGAAAAAAGATAAATCCCGGTAATTTCATTTTGTGTGTGTTTATATACACTGGTACATTAGATTTTTATTTTTCAAACCCAGAATAATTGTGTGTCTTTTTGATTTCAGAAAAAGATCTTACTCTCCAGATGGCAAAGAATCTCCAAGTGATAAGAAATCCAAAACTGATGGGTCGCAGAAGACTGAAAGTGCAACTGAAGGTAAAGAACAAGAAGAGAAGTCAGGTGAAGATGGTGAGAAAGATACAAAGGATGACCAGACAGAGCAGGAACCCAGTATGCTTCTTGAATCTGAAGATGAGCTACTCGTAGATGAAGAAGAAGCAGCAGCATTATTAGAAAGTGGCAGTTCAGTGGGAGATGAGACCGATCTTGCTAATTTAGGTGATGTAACTTCTGAGGGGAAAAAGGAGCCTTCGGATAAAACTGTGAAAAAAGATGGAAGTGCTTCAGCAGCAGCAAAGAAAAAGCTTAAAAAGGTAAAGGAAAATCTTATATTAACTTCTAATAGAACACTAGATCAGATGAGTGTTTCAAATTAATTACTCTTGCAGATAAGGAGAATTATCAGAAAAGTGATCATATATGAACCAAAATATAAACATTTAAATCTAAACTCTGCAATAAATAGATTAAATAGGACATTTTATTATAGTTGCTTAAAAATAAAGTCAAGTTAAACAAAAAAGAAACTTCAGTATTGAAGGAAAAAGACTTAAACAACATTTGCTTCTGTAGTGTAGCGGTATTGTATAAGTAGGCAGCCTTATAGTACAGCTTGTATTTTTAATAGATGGGGTATGAGTTTGTAGTAAGTTAACTGACCCAAGATACTTAAACATTTTGCCACTAATTCCAAAATTATTGAATTTGAAGAGCTTTTCCTATTTAGAAATGTAGGCATGGTCAGATATTTTAATACTTTTGGAAACAATTTTATTAGAACATATATAAAAGTCACTTACAAGCACATATAAGGTGAATATAAATATAAAAATACATGGTATAAAGAATAGTAAAACAAAAGACCCATGTTATGTTGACTACCTATCTTAAAGATTAGGACATTAAAAAATCCCTTTGGGCCGGGCACGGCGGCTCACGCCTGTAATCCTAGCACTCTGGGAGGCCAAGGCGGGTGGATCACTCAAGGTCAGGAGTTCGAGACCAGCCCGAGCAAGAGCGAGACCCCATCTCTACTAAAAAATAGAAACAAATGATCTGGACAACTAAAAATATATATATATATATAAAAAATTAGCCGGGCATGGTGGCACATGCCTGTAGTCCCAGCTACTCGGGAGGCTGAGGCGGAAGGATCGCTTGAGCCGAGGAGTTTGAGGTTGCTGTGAGCTAGACTGACGCCACGGCACTCTAGCCCAGGCGAAAGAGTGAGACTCTGTCTCAAAAAAAAAAAAAAAAAAAAAAAAGCCTTTGAAGCAATCCCTTTAATGTTAAATGGCTCTTGAAATGTAGAGTAAAATGAGAGTTTTGCCATCTTATTCTATTGGTTCCTTTTAAGCAACATTCAGCTATTTGAAAAGTAATATTTACCTCCAGGTTTTGATGGCTTGGTCAAAAATAACTTACTATATTTTTCTGACTGGAGTGGATGATTGTTGTGTAATATGTTTACACTTGTAAGAGCCAATAGTTATTGACAGTGGCATTTATTATGTGTCATAAATCTGTCTTAGCTCTTTATATATTTATTAATGTAATCCTTGCAATAATTATATGCAGTTAAGTGCCATTGTTATTCCCATTCCATAAATGAAATTGAAGTATGGAGAAGTTTAATAACTCAGGCTAGTTCTTACTATTTATAAGTGACAGAGCCAAAATTTAAACCTAGGTAGTCATGCTCCAGAGCCTGATTTCTTAACCATTACATTATTTCACTCTGCATGTTTTCTCTAAACAAGAGTTATCATAAGATACTGTCTCTTGCAAAGGACATAACTACTTTTATCAAATCAAGTTCTTTTACACATATCCCTAGCAGCATAGTCTCATTTACTTTCTCCTCTTTGTGTGAGGCAGGTCTTCCATTATTTAGTTTTAAAACAAACTAAATTGTTTTTTAAATCAAAGTAATTTTAGAGGACAAAGGAAAAAAATCAGTGTTTAGAGAAAATTAATAAAGACAAAGACGCTATCCCTTTCCCTTCAAGTAAAGTAAATGGAAGGGATGCTGCAGGATAATTGTTGCAGAGTAAATTTGTCTTTCTTAACAGCGTCGTTTCCCAGGGAGTATGGAAGGTTTTGTCACTCTAGATGAGGTTGGTGATGAGGAAGATTCGGAACTTCAGAAACTTCGTAAATCGGGCATGGCATTTAAATCTGGTGACAAAAATGATGATGGTTTGGTTGAAATTAAGGTGGACAAGATCGAGGAACTTGATCAAGAAAACGAAGCAGCGTTGGAAAATGGAATTAAAAATGAGGAAAACACAGAACCAGGTGCTGAATCTGCTGAGAATGCCGATGATCCCAACAAAGATACAAGTGAAAATGCAGATGGACAAAGTGATGAAAACAAGGAGGACTATACAATCCCAGATGAGTATAGAATTGGACCATATCAGCCCAATGTTCCTGTTGGTGAGATTTAAGTCTTTGTTCACCCTTCTCTACCCTCTACAGCAAACTCTTAATAGGAGTTTAAAATTGGTTTTATATAAGCTCTGATAGCATTTTAAATTAGCTTTATTTCTATAGGGAATAATTTTAAACTTCAATTGACATGCTGTTCTCTTTTCCTGTTTCCCATGTCTCTTATGTCTCCTGATTTTGTGTTATTTTGTGTTACCATTTCACAATATGTTTTTTCTCCTCGCAAAGTTTTCTACAAATTGCATGTTGTTTTTTGTTTTGTTTTTCTGTTATATTTCTGTCTTAAAAAGTACAATTAGGTCGGACCTTAAATATCAATTAAGTACAAACAATGTCATGGTTTTGTTTTTAGGTTAGGCCATATTGGACTTCTTACAAATATGTTGTCTCATTTAAAATATATTGACAGGTAAAAAGATTTGAGAATACTAAATAAAACCTTCAATTGACTTAATTTGTAAGAATGTATGTTTGTGTTTCTAGGTATAGACTATGTGATACCTAAAACAGGGTTTTACTGTAAGCTGTGTTCACTCTTTTATACAAACGAAGAAGTTGCAAAGAATACTCATTGCAGCAGCCTTCCTCATTATCAGAAATTAAAGGTAAGCCTGAATCTAAAAAAAGGAAGTTCTGTTTTGAAAACTAATGAATCATTTAAGTTATGGAAATAAATGGGGTATATAAGTGATGTGTGTAGTATTACTCTGGACCCAGTGTACTGCTGCATCCTGAAAATAACCTTTTTTTTCCTTTATTGATGGGCCTTAAGCAGTTAATGGATTCCAGAAACATCTATTGAACATTTTGTCATAGTTTGCCCAAATTAAATAATTTAGTTATTTCTAACCATATTATAAAAACCATATTATAAATTATATGATAAACTTATTCAGGTATTCTGTAATTGGTTTTTTTTTGTTTTTGTTTTTGTTTTTGAGACAGAATCTCTTTTGCCCGGGCTAGAGTGCCGTGGCGTCAGCCTAGCTCA
The DNA here is from genome assembly GCA_004363605.1 of Indri indri. NCBI lineage: Eukaryota > Metazoa > Chordata > Mammalia > Primates > Indriidae > Indri > Indri indri. Next base: position 27,647 of record RJWJ010005481.1, read on the forward strand.
CAGCAACCTCAGACTCCTGGGCTCAAGCGATCCTCCTGCCTCAGCCTCCCGAGTAGCTGGAACTACAGGCATGCGCCACCATGCCCGGCTAATTTTTTCTATATATTTTAGTTGTCCGATTAGTTTCTTTCTATTTTTAGTAGAGATGGGGTCTCGCTCTTGCTCAGGCTGGTTTCGAACTCCTGAGCTCAAACAATCCGCCTGCCTCAGCCTCCCAGAGTGCTGGGATTACAGGCGTGAGCCACCGCGCCCAGCCCTCTAATTGGTTTTAGACTGTAATTTCTCTACTTTGGAAGATGCTGGAGACTTGAATGCCAAGTGGAATGAGTAAAGTGTCATGTCTCTTCATATTTATTGATTTTTACATTCCATTATTTATTAATAATGACACTCTTCAGATGTTTTATGACCAACAGTATATAAAGATAAAAGCATAAATTAATAAAGCACAACATAACTTAAGAATATTTCCTATTTGGATATATTAAGATTTGAATTTTTAGCTAGTGGCCCCTTTAAGGACTAATTACTGAAGGGTAAGATAGTTGAACACTTGAAAGTAGTAAAGAACTCATAATTATAGATAACTTGTTTTTTCACACTGCTTTATAATAAAAAGTCATGTTCTCTGTGTTGACTAAATGGATACAGGTATCCTTGAATCTTGGAATAATTCGAGTTCTTGGCTGTTTCACTTTTATTTCTTTTAAATGTAGCTGTTCTTTACTACCTATATGTCTCTTACCATTGCGTTTATTAAAAAAAGAATGGTGTTCATTTTCAATGGTAACAACAATTTAGTACAAATACCTGCTTCGAATTAAAGCTGTTTGGGGTCAGGAACTGTATTGCCTAGGAGAGTATGGAAATAATATGAAAGAAATTTTCAGGTGCTCGATACATATAAACAATATTATGCTTCGTAAGGAGATATTTCGACAATTGGCAGTGGCTCGCTTTTTTGTTGCCATGTATTTTGAAGAAATTTTCATCAACTTCATTAAGAAAATATTATTACTCTATACAATATCTTGCTAATAAATAATTTACACTTGTCTAGGTGTTTTGGGGGTTTGGGTGGCGGTTTTTTCAAAGATATAATGACTTTTAACCCTTTCATCAGTTTGCAGTAACTATTATAGAGTTTATAAATTCCAATGAGACGTGTAAAAAAAAAAACTTTGGATGTTTTAGACTTTTGAATATCTTTTGTACTTCCATTAGTCTTAACAGATCTCTGGTGTCTAGAAACTCTATAGATTATACACCATATGTCTAATGGGATAGGTAAACAAGCTACACTTATGGCCCAAGCCACCTTTTGTAAATAAAATTTTCTTGAAACACAGCCATAATCATTTAAATATTATCTATGGCTGCTTTAGTGCTATAATTTAATGCAGAATTGAGTAGTTGCCTAAAATATTTACTGTTGGCACCTTAAGAAATTGCCTAGTTTAATGAATAGAGCATTAAATTAAACGCATGTCATTTTAACTGATGTATGTTCTTGGAGTAGCATTAGTTCTGTGTTACTGTGGCCTTTGTTTTCTCATCTCTAAAAATTAGGGTGTTAATCACAACATTGAAATACCATTTTTTTCCCATGTCTTATTGTGGTACCCCGAATCAGTTTAGTTTTGTATACTGACTAATAAGAATTAACTCATTCTTGAAATTACTGATAAAATTAGACTGTAAGTCCCTAAACTTGGGTAGAATGTTTTATTTTGGAATTAATCTGTATGTTATATTTCTCTTAGGTGACTTAATTTGTGTAATTCTTTTTTCTCTTCAGAAATTTCTGAATAAATTGGCAGAGGAACGCAGACAGAAGAAGGAAACTTAAGATGTGCAAGAAGATTTAATGATTTCAGAGAAAATAATGGTTCTTTGTTTTTAATGTTAACCTTTTTTAAATACAATACTGATAGTTAGAAGAAGACTATTGTACTCTTTTGTTTTAGTGGAGAAATAATAGATGTCTGTTCATGTGTTAAGTGTTATAGCAAAAAATACATATGCAGTTAAGTTAATGAAGAATAGTTTTTCTTTTATCAGAACGGCAACAGACAAATACTTTGTAGAGACTGACTTCGTAAGCTACTTAAGACAACTTGCACCACTAAGAAAAAGATGACTTAGAACCATTCAGAAAAATGAAATTTAGTAGTTCCAAGCGTCAAAGAAAATGTCAACGTTTGATTCCATTCAATAAAGAACAAAACCAGTTGTATTTTTATTACTTTCATCTGAAACATTCCACATTTTAATCTGAGCCTTGCAGACTTTTCATTTGGAGTTTGAAGCTTCTTTGGTTGCATTTCATTTGTGGAGAACTTGATTAATGTGAGGTTGGCAATTCAAATGCAGGTGCAGTTTTCTTTTAATGTCATGCTGTTGTTTAGGTATAAGAAATATTAAGTAATTGGCTTTAGATTTTGTAATTTTTTTTCCCTGAGTTCCTGCTAGATTTCGTATTCTAGTAGTTCAATGTATTTTCAGTGAAATGTAAAAATATTCCCGTTCTCTTTGACCAGTATTAATTTTTTGAGATCTTATTGCTTGTCACTTGAATCCTGTAGCTGTCATACATCTCTGGTATAAGCAACATTTGATTTTTGAAGTGTGTAGACCATCTCTTCGTATTTTCAAGATGTAATTTTACATTTCTGCATTTTAAAGACAGTTTGGCCATAATTTTAGATGCACGCTTCTAATTCATATACCTGCACATGTTACCTTTGTGAACAGAAATTTGCATGTATAATCTTGTGTTTACTTGTGACTTTCTGGTTATATACTGCTTATATCTGTGGATTCAAGTTACTGAAGTGAATACCAATAAAAAAAAACTAGGCCATGTTCATTGGTTATACATGTCTGGAATGTTAACCAATATGTTTGTCAGTTGTGATTTTTATTCACTCTTACACTTTTGTGCATGCTTTAACAAATTATTACTTTTTAAGTCTACAGTAAGTGTATTAAAGACTACTACTAAAGATCTGAGTTTTAAACTTTTTTGGTGCTGATGGATTTCTTGTTCTTGTTACATAACTAAAAATGGAGCCATTCTTGATTTTTTTAAAGCCTTGTGAATTTAAAATGCTAAAGGTTGAAGAAATAGCATAAACTTGTGTCTAGATGTGTGTCTTTAACAGTAAAATTAGAAGTAACGTGAGCAAAAATTAGTTCTGCCTGCTTTTCAAAATAATTATATAGGGATTATTGGTATATCAGACTATTGTCAAAAAACTTTTTTTTTTTTTTTTTTTTTTTTTGAGACAGAGTGTCACTGTGTTGCCCGGGCTAGAGTGCCGTGGCATCAGCCTAGCTCACAGCAACCTCAAACTCTTGGGCTCAAGCGATCCTCCTGCCTCAGCCTCCCGGTAGCTGGGACTACAGGCATGCGCCACCATGCCCGGCTAATTTTTTCTATATATTTTTAGTTGTCCTGTTAATTTCTTTCTATTTTTAGTAGAGACGGGATCTTGCTCTTCCTCAGGCTGGTTTCAAACTCCTGAGCTCAAACAATCCACCCGCCTCGGCCTCCCAGAGTGCTAGGATTACAGGTGTGAGCCACCGCACCTGGCCAAAAAACAAATTTTTAATTTAGAAAATACATAAGAACTGATAAGCATTGTCTTTGAAACTTTCAGGCTCAAATATATTAAAGGATATTTCAAATAATTGGGTAAAATTTTTTGGTCTCCCACTGAAGGGCAGACGACTAATGTAACATGCACAAAAAATCCTCGCCAGTTTACTTTTGCAGTTTAATTTTAGCCTTTACTAATTACCCACTTCTGTTTAATTCCAACTTTGAACTAACAGCAGCTACAGAAAGCATTATGTGTACAATGGAATCATTAATTGTTTTCCTATCAATGATAACTTTTTTCATAGGTACTACTTCGTTGAATTTAGCAAGTTAAAAGAATGCTTTGTTTCATTATCTTCGTATGAGAGCATTTAGAAATCAGAAATTTTCATAAATAAGCTGATAGTGATAAATAAATCTGTAACAGCTATTTCCCAGATTATGGCAAACCTTCTTTATTTAATAGAAATGTTTCCAGTTAAACCTGCTATAAAGTTTAAGAACATTTTCCCCGCCACTGTTTCAGCCTCTAGTTTAAGCCTTATCCTGTAAATCTGAAAAAACTTAGAAATGCCTTGAGTTTCTTTTATAGTTGTGGTTTTTTTTTTTTTTTCCTTTGACCCATGGCTGGTACATTCAGGGCCTGAGAGTGTCCCTGATAAAGCTTGAGTTGGGTAGCTGTAATATGCTTTGAGTATCCTAAAAGTAATTTAAAATAAATTTTACTACTCAGGAGATGAATTTTGACTATAGTGTACGCCACCAACGCTTTATAGAGATTTTAAATGGTTAAGATCCTAAACTTCTAAAGGTTGTGTCATTTGAATTCCCTGTGAAGGAGAGGTTCCCCTGCCCCTTTTTTTAGGGTGATGGGGACTGGAAAAGGATATGGTCAACTATTAAGTATTGTGGTAGATACTGAGGTTATAAAAGAGGAAGAGTATACTTATATATATATTTTTGCTCAGCTTTATTCACAGTGGGTTTTTTTCAACTTAAAAATTGTGACGAAGCTCATGCTATGTAATAGAAATCTGCAGGGACATTGCAGAGCATGCTTTGTGGAGTCTGTAAGAGCTATTTAAGGTAACTTGGGGTTGGGCACAGTGGCTCATGCCTGTGATCTCAACACTTGGGGAGGCTGAGGCAGGAGAATTGTTTGAGGCTGGGAGTTCAAGACTAGCCTGGGCAACATAATGAGAATCCCATTTCTACAACAGTTAAATTAGCTGGATGTGGTGGTGCCCATCTGTAGTCCCAGCTACCCAGTAGGGAGGCTAAGACACAAGGATCACTTGAGCCCAGGAGTTTGAGGCTACAGTGAGCTATAATCGTGCCACTGCACTCCAGCCTAGGTGACAAGAGCAAGACCCTATCTCTTAAAAAAAAAGAAAAAACTTGCACTAGGATAGAAGCAGCTCTGGGTACACTGTTGGTTGCCCTCCATTATATGGTGGTTTGGTGTAGCTGAAACTTCAGGTATTCAAGAGTTACGAGGATTGTAATTAGGACCTGACAGAGGACCCAGAGCAGATTGTTGATTTGCCTGGATTTAAAGTACTCTTCCATTCTGATACCTGCCATGGTTGTAAGGAGTTAACGGCAAGATTCTTAGAATCACTTCTAGTGGTGTGTAAACTGTTTTTCTTTAAAACTGTTCTCAAATGTTAGCATGCATCAGAATTGCTAGTGCACCCTCAGAATTACCAGTTTGCTAGGTTTGAGCTAGGTCCTGATAACGGATTTTAAACAAGTTCCCAGGTGATGGCGATGTCACAGATAGAGACAACGATTTGAGAACCATTGCTCTATCTATGGCTGAAGTGTGTGCTAGACAGTTGTAAGCAGACACTTGGTTTGGTTACTATGTCCTGAAGTACTGATTTTGCTACTTTTTCCAAAGGTAAAAACTACAGGAAACACTAAAATAGTTACCATTTGAGGGCCTATGCAAAGCACTTCCTTTTTTAAAATCATCTGTGGGAGACAGCCTATTTCAGAGCCCTATATACTGTTTACATACTGTTTACCCAAGTCTATCTTTATTTTTTGGTAGAAACATCATGTCTTAAAACTTTCTGGGAACTTGGTGCAGACAAATTTCAAGGAAGGCTACTGGAGCAGAACCAAGAGGTCTTGAAAATTTACCATTTTGCCTGGACAGGTGATTTCCCTTTTTTCCACTTTACTGTGCACCTCTCAAACAACATGGGAATAAAGAAAAGGCTTGGTTAACAACTAGTTTGTTGAAATTTAACATAAATGGAAAAATGGAAATGGTCACCTCTATCCAGTAGCTCTGATTTGCTGATGTGCACTATAGTGGATACTAGCTAGAGCTCAGTTAAAGCACTAGTACTGGGCCAAAGTCAATATTAAAGTATTTACCTTAAGATTTTTAACCCTGGCCTTTCCTTGGACTTTTAATTCTAATCCTAGAAAGTTTTGTTATTTTCACACAGTGAAGAATTTAGTAGTCAAATGTATAGTAGGGAATATGAAAGAGATTTAAAATGTACGCTTTTAAGGAAAGGGGGAGTCCATTGAGTGTAGTAGACAAAAGTCAATAAACATCTGCCCACCCCAGCAGGGTATACTTGGGTTGAGAATTACTGGCATTGGATATAGTCTTAATGACGTTTCTTTGAACCACGACATCCTGCTTCATGCATGATAGTATTGATGAGTTGGTTTTAAAGACCTGATCCAAATGGGGATACATTAAGAGCAGCAGGAGTCTGAGTCCTACCGTTGACTAGGACAGAATGCTCTTCAAGTTTCACTCCTTGCTCCTGCATGTCAGAATCAGGACCAGTTTCGGTTCGCTCAAGTTTGCCAGCATTGTTACATCACAAGTGGTGGCTTAATTGGCTGTTTGACTTTTGCGATTTAAATGAAAGATTTAAATAAATTCTTTTTCTGCATAAAGTTGGATAGAAATATCAAAGGTAATTAGATTCTAGCTACTTTGGTAACTACCAAGTCTGTTTTTGTTATGTAGACTTTTTTTTCTTCTCCACTTTGTTTAAAGGTAAGCTGCAGTTATGTCTCTTTTCTAATTTGTGGTGTTATGAGAGTCTGTGAAAAGGGATTGCAATTTAAATGATTATTGGTGTAAAGCATAGTGAGACTTCAACGATACCTGCTAATTAATTTTCCCTTTGGCTGCTGCTGCTTACAAACATCAAGTGCATCTCTGACCTATCTTACTTTAAAAATCAGCTGAGCAGCACAAAGCCAGCAGGGAAGTGTTTGGCCCAGGCTGGAGAAGAGGAATTACTTCTGCCTTTCCAGTTACATCTGTAGACACGCATCATTTTGCAAAAACCTTTACCTGTTCTTAATCCACACCTTATTTTCCAAATTGTGTTCATCCTGCCTATTCAACCTATATAAATTTGACTCATGTCAGGCTAGTTTTAAACTTGACTAAAACTTCTCTAGGAGAAAACACTGCCTGTGTATCTTCAGTGCCTAGAATAGTGCTGACATACAGTAGGCATTCAAAAAGTTTGTTTAATAATGCTTTAGCTCCTCACCTATTCATTCAGAGCAGGGACCTTTGCTTGTTACCTTCACAGTGCTAGGCCCTTACTCAACACGTGTTCAGGTACATTCTCTGCCTCGTGAACACATGATACAAATGAGCATGGGGACAAGGCCATTACCGAAGTGCTGTAGGGACCTATGTTAGATTTTTTTCTGTGGGGGGGGGTTCCTTTTATAGATGCTATATAAGCTTTCAGAGAATGTAGACAATATTTTAAAATACACAAAAAATAGTTATAATCTTAGCACTTTGAGAGGCTCAGGTGGGAGGATCACTTGAGGCTAGAAGCTTGAGACCAGCCTAGACAACATAGCAAGACTGCCTTTACAAAAAATTTAAAAATTAGCCAGGTGTGGTGGTGTGTGCCTGTAATCCTAGCTACTTGGGAGACTGAGGTGGAAGGATCACTAGAGTCCAGGAGTTTGAAGTTACAGTGAGCTATGATCGCACCACTGCACTCTAGCCTGGGTGACAGAGCAAGACTCTGTCTCTAAAAAAATCAAAGTATACAAAAAAACAGTGAATCCTTGGGAATGATAGTGGATCAAAATATATATATATTTTTTATACATATATATAAAATAGTCCTTTGATATCTGGAAATACTGCTATTAACATTTTGGTGACCAATCTGTCAAACAGCATTTATACTTGTGGCTATGTTTACATATATAATTTTCAAAGATTACATATGCTGTTTTGCAGCCTGCTCTTCTAAAAAACAATATGGGTATCATTCTATTATATACATCTTTTTAAAAACTGTATAGTTTGAATTCATTTTACCAATTTCCTGTTAATAAGCTTACTATTTAATTGATTGTTTATAACAGCTCTGAATATTCTTACATGTTTTTACATATGTCCAAATTCTTTGGGTAGATTCCTATATTTGGAGTGTTTTGGTCAGAAAATACCCAATTTTTACATATTGAGAAGAACGAGAGGTCTGTAGAAAGGTGGTAATGTAGAGTGGAGGTCTACTCACAACTATCCTGGGCCTCATTACCATCCTCTCTTCTAATTCCTACTTCAACTTCCATCTTAAGATTGTTACTTACATGAACCAAACAGGTAGATTTCTTTGGTATTTTTAAACTGGCTCTCTTTTGGTCCCATTGCAGTGTCTGTCCTTACCATTAGCAAACTTGTTAGCCTTCACTCTTCTGACACTGTTTTCTATTCATTCATCATCATCACTATGCAAGTGTAGCTTCACTATCTCAAAGTCCATTTTGCAAATCAGAATGTCCTTGTGTCCAGAGAATGCCAAGGAATTACTGGCCTGTCAAACTTTCTCAACTGCAATGGTGAGCTCACTGTGATCTGGGGATTGAGATCTTAACTCCTTTGTGTGGAAAGAACAGCATGAGCCTTTGAGTGGTTCACATGAAAAGCCAGAATTCTGCAAATATTTTTGACATCATTATAACCAATTAAGTGGTTTGTGTTACTAAATAACAAATTCGGTTATCTCATGGTTTATCTTTTAAGAGTGTCCAGTCAGAAAAAAGTGCCTGGGTCATCTACAGATTATACACCTATTTTGTTCTGTTCATATGTCTTCCAGCCTCTGGGGTTGATAGTTTATCTTCCAGGTGCTTCGCCCGCACCCCTTGGATGAATCATAGTCCACAGACTGGTAAAACAGCAACATCTCTTTTCTCCCAGACCTGTATGCATAGCAGGCAACAAAACCAAACTCTTCCTCCCAGTTTAGGATATAGATCTGTAAGTGTGGCCAAAGTGGTTGACCCAGAACACCTGTGTTCCTTTCTTTGGGGCTTTGGACTGGCCCAAAGCAGTCTTTGATGAATGAAATGGCCCTGAAGAGGAGTAACCTTGTTTCTGGATTCAAGCCATCCTGTGAAGGAAAAAAAAATTTTTCAGTCTTCGTAGGTATTACAAATGTAGTTCTAAAAGATTCTAATTTTACAAGAAAATAAAAAGGTAATTCTTTTATATTTTATTTTTTAAAAAACTAATGTCTTGCTATATTGCCTAGGCTGTATTCGAACTCCTGGGCTCCAGTCATCCTCCAACCTCAGCTTTCCAAGTAGCTGGGATTGCAGGAACGCACCCCCGTGCCCGGCCCTAGGTAATTCTTTGCATCTATCTCCCAGTCTATTTTCCCTCCCCAGAGGGAAGAAATTATTAGTTTGTGTGCACCTTTCAAATATAGTATATACATATTAGTGTACGCATATTATACATACATCCGGGTTTTGAAAACATACACTCTTCTTTACCTTACTTAGTATCACTAGAAACATATCTTGGGGCTTGTCAATGATGATAGCAAGGAAGCATGAGTAATAATAACGTATGGGACCAGTGCATGGCCTAGGAAATTCTTGAACCCTGAGGTCTTACCCTTCTAACACGTCTGGACAGGGCATTTCCTCCTTTGGCCATGAAGAAATTTCCACAGGTTGCCTGGGAATCATGTATTTGTATTTTGCATCTGTATGCAAAGATCCAGCTTCAAAAAGTGTGTGCCTGCACTTGTCGGAATGCAGGCGTTTGTAGATCAGTTAGTATGCCTCTGTGAATTTGTCTTAGTTTATTATGATTCCGTGTCGCTGTTAGTATGACATCGTGTATCACTTTTGGTGTGTATGTCTTGAGTATATGAGTGGCTATGTCGTTACTTAAATGTTCCTCTTTGGTGTATGAGTTTGAAGTCTGTAGGAGTCCATGTCTGTGTATCTTGTCAGGGTATCTTCAGTTTCCAGCTCCCAGACTTACCGCATGCCATCATTTTTGACGTTTGGGCGGGTGTGGGAACAGTGACGCGTCCCTACTCTTGCCTCCCTGAGAGAACGTGACAGAGGACTCTCGGTATACCTGCCGTTGCGCATGCACACGTGTGCAGCCTGGGAAACCAAGATTTTGGGATCGCGCGTTCTCTCGCGCGCTCTCTGGTGGCCTCGGAGGGCAGCGCTGACAGAACGAGAGGGCGGGGCTGGCGGCGGCGGAAGTGAAGTCACTTCCGGGCTGGGGTGTTTGTTTGGACTGGAGAAGAGAGGCGGCGAGCGAAGCGCTCGTCGAGCGGGGGAGCGGCGCTGCCTGTAGAGATCCGCGGAGGCCGACAGGATTCGTTGGCTGCCGTCCCCGCTGCCGTGCACTGGGTGAGGGATCCCCTCGGGCAGAGCGGCGACAGGGGTGCGGCGGCCCCGGCGGTCGAGAGACAGCACCTCGGCAACAGCCGAGGGCCTCAAGGGTTCCCCGGGTTGTTGGCCACCGAGCCCTTGAGGGCCTCCGTTGTTCGTTGTCTCTTTCTGCCAAGTCAGAGGGATTAATGTGGGCCGACTTCCTCTCATTCTTCTCTGAGAAATGGCCGTCGCTTTTTCTCATTGTCATTATTATTTATGATTTGGATCTTGCAGCTCTCTATCCGGGTCCTCGGTGGCGCGCGCGGGCTGCCGGGATAGCACTTTCTCGCGTTTCCCATTGCCTCAATCCTTTCTCCCTCCGCCCGTACCCTTTCCCTTTCCCCCGCTACCGCCTCGGCAACAAAGCTCATTGTTTCTACCCACTTCACGCCTGCGCGTCGCCACGCGCAGCCCCTAGTGGCTGCGCGTGCGCGCTCCTGCCGAGTCCGAGGTTGCGGGGAGAGAAAAGGGCGGAGGGATTGGCCGGCTGGCGGCGTCCTGGGGGAACCCTCTGCAACCGTCGACGGGCCTGTACCTTTCTGATCTTTTTTCAACCATTTCTTCGCCCTCCCCCATATTTTTGGTTTTGTGTGGCCCATGCTCCGGATAGGTACTGGGAACCCTTACTCCAGGAGGGCTTTTAATTAGATGAACTTTAAGATCCCATCCAGTTCACATTCTTTGACTTTGGACCTCATACCTTTTAATAATATTCTGTGCTTACTCCCCTCTCAACCCACCACCCCCCAAAATAATAATAAACAAATAAGGCTTGTAGTGAAGTTATGTCTTCTAAATGTTTGTTGCAGCACTGAATGTTTGTTGCAACAACCAGCAGTGATAGTATAGTGACTCCTGAAAAGGGCATTATTGAACTGCTTCCTTTTGTTGTCTTGCTTTCCCTTATTCAGCAGTCCCATCACCTCATTAAAAACCTCAAACTCTAAAAAGGATTTATATGGTTTCCAGTTTGCCTTGGGGGAAGGTCTGACATAGCTGACAGCCTTTGACGTTTATTTCACAGAAAGCAAATTCCCATTTTGCATGTGCTGGCTAATCTAATGTGATGACATTGTTTTTCACAAATTTCATTAGAGCAGTTGATCAGGTGTTGGTTTGTAGTTTCATTAAGTAGGCTCTGATATTTCATCACCTGTAGGTTATGTTTGCAAATAGGAAAAGGTTCTCTATAAGGATTTTAATGAGACTCCAGTATTTGCTGTTTTGTGATTCTGTTTCCAGTTTGTGAAAGAATATTTGGGACAAAGTCTGTTTATACCACTTGTTAATTGTGAACTTGAACAAAATTATTTCTCACAAAAAAAGTGTCTGTCGCAAATTAAGATAGGTAACTTTCCAAAAATTACGTAGCCTGTTCATCTGTTTCTATAAGTGATGGAGGTTAGGAAATGGAGACCACTGTAATGGTTAAAGACTGTGCATTATTGCTCCTTAAGAGCTCAAATCCATGTAGGTAATTTCCACCTTCTTTGGGACCGAGTAAGTTTATAGCAGGCTTTTCCTTGAATTTGCACTGTGTACCATATTCAGGTTTGTTCCTTCATGACTGGAGTGTGGTGCTCCAGTTTTAATGAAAATTTAAAAATTTATTAAATGTCCACCATTAGTACAGTAATTTAGTGGATATTGTGGGAGATTAAAGAATGTGGAAAATAAGGCCCTGCCCCCTTGTAATCTAATAACCTTTTGTGTGTTTACATCTTCTTGTAATTTACAGCCTATTTTCATATTCATTATCATGACAACCTGTGAAATAGAGCAAATTTTATCTTGCCCATTTTGAAATTAAGGAAACAGAAGCTAGAGATTATTTAGCAGATATTTATGTAGCACTTAGTAATGGCAGGCAGTGTTCTAAGAGCTTTTACAAATATTAACAAATTTAATCCTCAACATCACTAGGTGGTAGGCCCTACTATAAAATGAAGATAACACATGAGACATGTGAAGTAACTTGCCCAATGTTACACAGCTAGTAAGAGATGAAATTCAAATCCAAGTAGTCCGGAGATTGTGTACTCTTTTTTTTTTTTTTTTTTTTTTGAGACGGAGTCTCACTCTCTTGCCTCGGCTAGAGTGCCGTGGCATCAGCCTAGCTCACAGCAACTTCAAACTCCTGGGCCCAAGCGATCCTCCTGCCTCAGCCTCCTGGGTACCTGGGACTGCAGGCATGTACCACCATGCCTGGCTAATTTTTTCTGTATTTAGTTGTTTGGCCAATTTCTTTCTACTTTTAGTAGAGATGGGATCTCTTGCTCAGGCTAGTTTCGAACTCCTGAGCTCAAGCAATTCTCCCGCCTCGGCCTCCCAGAGTGCTAGGATTGCAGGCGTGAGCCACCGCGCCTGGCCAAGAGATTGTGTACTCTTAACCATTATACTGTGCTACATGTGATTTAGTGACACATCCAGGGTACTTTATTTTGGTAGTTAGTGTCATAGCTGGGATTTGAACCTAGTTCTTCTGACTCTGGTCCAAGGTTAAAGTTGTCCAAGTCATAGCTGTTGTGATCTGGACCATCTGTTACACAGGTGCATTAATAGTTTGCATTTGATACAGCAAATAATAACTCAACTTGTAATAACTCAATTTTACTTTCTTAATTTCCTCATTGTTTAGAGTGGTGCTGTCCAGTAAGGCAGGTACTAACCATGTGTGGTTACTGAGCACTTGAGATGTAGCTTAATGCTACTGAAGAACTAAATTTTAATTAATTTAAATTTAAGTAGCTATATATAGCTAATGGCTGCCATATTGGATGGCACAAATTTAGAGAGTTTTGAATTGTCCCTGCTTCTTACTTGTATCAGTTTGTATAAATTAGGATGGTGTTTCTGATGTGCTTGAGCTTTTATCAGTAATGATGATCCATTCTTGTTCTTGCCTGATTACTGTTAGGCTGCAGTTGAGATTTGGGTAGCCTTTGATTTGGATTTTTCTGTGGCATTGTTTCACTCCTATAGGTTTAGGACCTGTGATTTTTACCTTGTACCTTGGTCTGGAGACCTTTAACTGCTCTAAATGTTTAATAAGCACCAAAATACATAATGCTAATGGTTACGTGCCAGGCCATCTACCTAAGGTACTATTATTATTACCCATATAATAGATGAGGAAACTGAGACTCAGAGAGGTTAAATAACTTGCCGGTGGTCACACAGCTAGTAAGGTGGTCTGGTTCCAGAGCTCTTGCATTTTTAATCATTACCTTATGCTGCCAAACATTAAAACAAAAAATTCACTGCTTCTTACAGACTTCTGTCATTGGAAAGCAGCCAATGGAAAAATTTCTTGATCCTCTCTAACTGCCAAAGAGATAACTAGTACACTTAAAAATATATATATATATATGTATGTATGTATAAAGTAGATAAATACATGTGCTAATAAGGTTAAGGAGTCACAGTAGTTAAAAGTAGAATCCAAGGGAATGAGAAAAGGCGATGCCTAAGACAGATTAATGAAAGAAACCTAAGAGAACTCTAAATTTTAATGAGTTTTTTTTTTTTTGTTGGTGTTTTTGAGACAGGGTCTCACTCTACTGCCTGGGCTAGAGTACAGTGGCATCATCGTGGCTCACTGCAACCTCAAACTCCTGGCCTTAAGCAGTCCTTCCGCCTCAGCCTCCCTATGTGCTAGGATTACAGGCATGAGCCACTGCACCCAGTCTCTTTTTTTTTCTTCTTCTTTTCTTCTTTCTTCCTCCTGACTCCCAAACACAGCTCTCAGCCACAAGCCAGGAAGATGTGTTTCCTATTTTTTAATTTGTCTAAATTTGTGGGGTACAAGTGTATTCCATTATTATTGAAAAGCACTTGGTTTTTCTTGTCACTTCTTAAAAATAATATTTTTTTTTCCCTTTACAAATTTTCTCTGATATTCTGCAGTTAAGCTACAATGTATCTCTTTCTATTTATATGGCTTTTTAATTCTTGAGCTTCTTAAACTTGTGGATTCATGTCTTTCATCATATCTGGAATATTCAGATCCTTTTACCTTCCAGTTTTTCTATTACAAATCTACTGCCAAACCTATTACATTTTTATTTATGTTGTAATTGTATGTTTTATTTGGCTCTTTTCCAAATCTATACACTTTCTTTACTCTGCTTTTCCCTGAAGATATTTTCAAGTTTGTTATGTAGTAATTACTTGTTTTGTCATCTGTGCCACATAATTCCAATATTTGAAGTCTCGTGTGGGTCTCGTTATGCTTTCTGGAAATTGTGCTGCTTCTTGCTCATTATGCCTTGTTTTTTCCTTCTGAGTTTTGTTATCTTTATGTATTGTTCATTGCCTTGAAAAATTATTTTGAACCTCCATAAGACCTAGGATAAAAATGCCTTCTTCCCAAGAAGTTTTACATTTGTTTTTCCTAGGCACTGTCACTGGAACACTGCCAATTCAAGACCACCTCATACTCAGTTTATGACTTAGGATGTTTTTTACCTTCTAGATGATGAAACTATATCTCAGGGTCCCCCCTCACCTTTTTCTCTTGATTTGCTAGTGCTAAGGCAACTTGGTGGGTAGTGGGAGCTACTTTTGGTTTACCCTTCCCCTGAACATAAAGCCCTTGGGGTCACAGCTTAGAAAGAGGAAAATCTACTGCTAGATTTCTCAGCTTGACTTCTCTGCCTTTTACCTACCACCATGAGGCAGCCAGAGAGGCAACTCGAGCCTAATGGACAAAAGCCCTCAGCGCAAAGCTGCTTCAATGTTTAAAAGTTCCACTTTGCTTTCTGAATTTCCACTTTACTTTCTCGTCAAGACTTTAGTGCTTTTAAGGATTTTTTGCTTCTTTTTTATTTTTGAGAAGGTATCTCACTCTTGCCCAGGCTGGTGTGCAGTGATGCCATTGTAGATCATTGCAGCTTCTGACTGCTCAGTTTAAGTGATCTTCCAGCCCCAGTCTCTCAAGTACGTGGGACTACAGACACGTACCATCATGCCTGACTAATATTTATTTTTTGTAGAGACGGGAGTACTACGTTGCTCAGGCTGGTCTCAAACTCCTGGCCTCAAGTGATCTTCCCACCTTGGCCTCCCAAAGTGCTGGGATTACCAGGTGTGAGCCACCGTGCCTGGCCTTCCTTTAGCTCTTTGTACATGGTTTCTTTTAGCTCTTTGAGCATTTTTAAAGTCTTTGTGTAATAAATCCAATGTCTGGGCTCCCTTAGGGACAGTTTCTATTAATTTCTTTTTTCCTGTGTATGAGCCATACCTTATTTCTTTGCACACCTCATGATTTTTATTGAAAATGACATTTTGAGCGGGGGGGCAAGGGCAATATACGTAACCTAAACATTTGTACCCCCATAATATGCTGAAATTTAAAAAAAATGAAAATGACATTTTTTTCCATAGAGGGATTATCTGAGGAGAAAATGGCATTTTGAATATTATAGCGTGGCAACTCAGGAAATGAGATTTTCCCATCTCCCCAGGGTTGTTGCTACTTAACTGTAGTTGTTTGTCTTTTTAGCAACTTTTCTGAAATAATTTTGTAAAGTTTGTATTTTTATGTGTGTGGCCATTGAAGTCTCTCTTCTCTTAGCTTAGTGGTTAGTGATTTGACAGATTTCCTTAAATGCCTTCAAGAAAAAAAACAAAACTCTCCCAGTCTTTGCAGCTATATGTATGTGTTGAGTCATACCTTCAACACTCAGGCAGTATATAACTCTGCCTTAACCCTCACTTCCTGCATGTACAGAGCCTGAAAGTTGGCCAGAGGTGAAAGCTTAGGGCTTTCTCACGTCTTTTCTGAGCATGTGCCCAGCACTGACATGCCCATGGCTTTCTAGGACTCTGCATAAATGTGGGAGATTTTCAAAGCCCTTACTCTCAAAGCATCTCTTTCACCAGGGTTTTTGCTTTGTGGATTGTTTGCCCCAACTGTTACTGCTACTATATTTACCTTTTAACTGTTTTTGACAAATGTATGCATGCTGCTGGCCCACCCCTTATAGCAAACCCTTGAGCTAGTTCTTCAGGGAGCCACCAGACAGGTCCAAACAACCACAGTTTTTGTGAGTAGTATTAATATTGCTACTTCCAGCCTGTACCGGGGATACAAGTTGTTACTGTCAAGACTTCCACCAACCTGCAAAGTAGGATATGAGACTGGGTAATTTAAAATGCTACAAAGATCTCTTATTGGAATTCAACTGTTTTTTCCTTCATTAAGCATTGCCCTGGTTGTTATGAGCTTTTCATTTGATTTCAGAGTTCCATTTTTAAAGTAGTTTGTATTGCAGTTCATACTATTTTGGAGAACTTTTAACGTACTAAATTTTAAGTCATTGTTTTAGGAGTGTGTCTGGTGGTAGGGAGGGAGTCAGCCACTTTTTTCACTCATTTTTTCTGTTGAAAATTAGAGACTAGCATTAAAAACATACATTCTAGGTACATATACTCAAGAGAACTGAAAATATGCTCATACAAAAACTTGTATATAAATGTTCATAGCATTAATTCATAATAGCTATAATGTGGAAGCAATCCAGATGTTCATTAATTGATGGGTGGATAAACAAAATGTATATATCTACACAATAGAATATTATTTGTCAATAAAATGGAATGAAGTACCGATACATGCTATAACATACATGAACCTTACATGATAAGCGAAAGAAGTCAGACATGAGAAGAGGCCACATTTTATAATTCCATTTATATGAAATGTCCAGAATAGGCAAATCTGAAAGAGACAGAAAGTAGCCTAGGAGTTGCTTAGGATTGGAGGACTTGGGAAACAGAGAGTGAGTACAAATGGGTATGGGATTTCTTTTTGGTGTGGTGAAAATGTTCTGGAATTAAGTAGTAGTGATGGTTGCACAACCTCATAGAAACCACTGAATCAAGCACTTTAAAATGGTAACTTTTATGGTGTGTGATCTCTTATCTCAATTTTTAAAAATAGCACAAGACACAAATATATACACGAAGGACACACTTTAGATAGTGTGGTCCAAGAAGTGTCAAGGACAGATCATAGAAGAAAAGTAAAAGTCTGATACATTTTACCATGTGTTAGGACACCTCAAGCTCAATGACTATAGGTTTGTCAACATTATGGAAGTAGATGATCCTTACTTCTCTGGTTTTCACTTGGCTGGCTATAGCCAAAAATCTGGTTCGCAGTTATTCCTTCCCCTTAGCTATCTGAGGTATAAGAGTAGTGCCTAGGCTCCAGTTCATTCTTGTTGGCTTCAGTTATGATTTGTTTCCCAAATAATGCTTGGCTGAAAATAACTTCATTTACTGTCCTTCATAGACTTTTTCTCCTAGGATGTACACCAAAGCCATCAGTTGTTTGATGATAGTGGGCAGAAGGCTAATGTAGGCCCTGTCAGATGCATGGATTAGTCCCTGTTTGCTACTATTTTTTATATTTTGTTTGTCACTGGGGTTGGCGTAAAATAAGGAGAAAGGGAGTCCCCTGGTGATTCCCAGACTAGAATTTGCTGAGGCAAATTTTTCATTGTTAACACAAGGTTGTGCTCCAAAAATGGTGGAAAAACATTTTTTTAAAAAGATTACATTCATATATAGATACACAGTTGGCCCTCTATATCCATGAGTTCTGCATTTGTGGATTTACTCAACTATGGATCGAAAATATTTAGGGTGGTGGGGGTGTGCGTTGGCTCACACCTGTAATCCCAGTAACTTGGGAGGCTAAGCCAGGAGGATTGCTTGAGGCCAGGAGTTTGAAACCAGCCTGAGCAACATGGTGAGACCCCATCACTACAAAAACATTTTTTTTTTAGTTAGCTGGGTTTGGTGGCATGTACCTGTAGCCCTAGCTACTTGGGAGGCTAGGGCAGGAGAATTGCTGGAGCTCAGGAGTTAGAGGCTACAGTGAGCTATGATCATGCCCTTGTAACTCCAGCTTGGATGACAGAGTGAGACTCTTGTCTCTTAAGAAAAAAAAAAAAAAAGGAAAGAAAAAATATATTCGGGGGGGAAAATTGCACAAAATTCCAAAAAGGGAAACTTGAATTTGCCAGTGCACCAAGTGCTATGTTGAATCCATACAAATGAAGTTATTTGTAGGCATCGTATTAGGTATTAGAAGTAATCTAGAGATGGTTTAAAGTGTACAGGGGGATGTGCATAGGTTTTATGCAAATGCTACATTATTTTACATAAGGGTCTTGAGCATCTATCTGCAGATGCCAAGAGATGACTGTACCTTTTTTTTTTTATTTGAGACAGAGTTTGCTCTGTTATCCTGTGTAGAGTGCAGTGGCATCATTGTAGCTCACTGCAGCCTCAAACTCCTGGGCTCAGGCGATCCTTCTACCTCAGTCTCCTCAGTAGCTGGGACTACAGGTGCACACTACTACGCCAAGCTAATTTTCCTATTTTTAGTAGAGACGGGAGTCTGTCTCTTGCTCAGGATGGTCTTGAACTCCTGAGCTCAAGTAGTCCTCCCGCCTCAGCCTTCCAGAGTGCTTGGATTACAGATGTGAGCCACTGTGCCCAGCCTGGAGTATTTCTTTTGGAGATAGGGTCTTGCTCTACTGCCTTGGCTAGAGTGCAGTGGCATCATCATAGCTTACTGCAGCCTTCAACTCCTGGGCTCAAGAGATCCTCCTGCCTCAGCCTTCCAAGTAGCTAGGGCTATAGGTGCACGCCACCATACCCAGCTAATTTTTAAAAATTTTTTTGTAGGGATGGGGGTCTCACTATGTTGATCAGGCTGGTCTCCAACTCCTGGCCTCAAGCGATCCTCCTGCCATGACCCTCCCAAAGTGCTGGGATTACAGGTGTGAGCCACCAGCTGAAGCATATTTACAAGCAAGTTAGAAGTATTTCTGGATGGGTGTGTCTCACACATGTACTTATTACTTAACTATTCAATTCCAGTTGAATATTGAACATCCTGTACTCTGTGCTAAAACTTCCTTTTTTTTTGTTATTTCTAACTAATGGTATAAATGGTTGTGTCCTCTTATTTGTTAATGCTGTGGTCTTCTGAAAGGTAGGATTTAATGGGTACAAATTGGGAACATAATGAAAAACTGCTTTATATAAGGATGTTTTTAAACGTAACTTAATGGTTGGTTCAGATGCAGATTAAGCAAAATTCCATCCATTTGTGAGGCAGGATCAACCCCTGCTATTCGTAGTATTTAAGCAAAATGTAAAATGTAATTCATTTAAAGATAAGCATATAAATGATAACCTGACATATAAGAATGAATAATTTTCTTTCGAGGAACTGATTGCTATTTATTCAAAACTTGTTATCAAAATAGTTTTATTTCATCCAAGTTTAATGATAAATAAAAATATCAAATATATCCATTGTCTGTTTTTCTGTCTTGTCTGCTTTTATAGTGCCTCAATTTCTTAACCCAAATCATGTTTGCTTGCTTTCTCTTTCTTTTTTTCTTTTCTTTTTCCTTTCCTTTCCTGTCCTGTCCTTCCTTTTCTTTCCTTTCCTTTTCTTCCTCCTCTCCTCTGCTGTCTTTCTTTTTAGACATGGTCTTGCTCTGTCACCTGGGCTAGAGTGCAGTGGCATCATTATAGCTTACTGCAACCTCAAACTCCTGGGTTCAAGGGATACCCCTGCCTCAACCTCCTGAGTAGCTAGGACTACAGGCATGCACTACCATGCCCGGCTAATTTTTCTGTCTTTTGTAGAGATGGGATCTCCCTCTCAGGCTGGTCCTGAACTTCTGGCCTCAAGCGGTCCTCCTGCCTTGACCTCCCAGAGTGCTAGGAATTATAGGCGTGAACCACTGCACCTGGCCCACATTTTCTTTCTGCTGACACCCTACCTCATAGGTCTGTCTCTACCTCTCTTTCATACACATACGTACAGACAACAACTAGGGCAAAAGTTCCCAGTAGTTTTTAGTTGAGAACCTCTTAATTAAAATTTTCACCACCATGATACTATTATCATTAGTATTCAGGGACGAGTCCATAAAACTAAAGAGCCAGGCAACATACACATAAAGCTAGTCTCTCCCCTGAAACTTATCCCAAGGGAAAAAAAAGTATTTCTAGTAGGGGATTTTAGTTTTGGTGTTTCACTTGATTATGATAACTTCAAAGTAAGCAGACTTCAACAGGCTGTTCTTTGGCACAAGTCAGTACTGCTTGGGTTTATGTACAGGTGACTTGTTTTATATAAACCTATTTTTAGCAATTTCAGACCTAATGAATTGGTAGAATATTGTAGAATCTGAAACCTCATTCTTCAGATTTTTAGCCTATTATATATAAGTGAGATTAGATCATGTTATCAGCTATTGAGTGGTATAAGAAACCAGACCTACTGTATTTGATACCTCTTACTTAAATAAAAGGAGATTAGATGCCTGAACCTCATTGTACAGTGGGGGAAATCCAATTATG
The DNA here is from genome assembly GCA_004363605.1 of Indri indri. Lineage (NCBI taxonomy): Eukaryota > Metazoa > Chordata > Mammalia > Primates > Indriidae > Indri > Indri indri. Next base: position 48,351 of record RJWJ010005481.1, read on the forward strand.
GAGGACCTTGACATGAACCCAGAAAAAGCAAATAGAGAATGGGCTCTGAAGAAGAGATCCAGAGCTATACCTTCAGACTAAGAAACTAAGAGGTTACTAAAAGTTTGTTTTCACTTTTAATCTCTGGACTTTTTGAATTCAGTTTTTAAAAGTGGGATTTGCTTTTCATCGTTTTATTTAATGACTAAGTCTTCCAGACCATGCCTGTTTTATAAAAGCAAAGGGTACCTAATATAAAATAAATTGGATTGTTTAGAGGTTCCATGTAAGCAATTGATTAACTTCATTTACTGTTATCAGAAAACATTGGATGAAGGCTGTCCTCAGCTATTTCTTTTTTTCTTTTTTTTTTTTTAAACTCCTCTAGCAATGGACTGACTGGATATTTCTTAAACATTAAAATCATTTGGAAAAGAAAAGAAACTTTCCAATTGCTTAATTTGTCATGTACACTTAAAATGTCATGTGCTTCTTACACCTAACCATGATGATTGGTAGTAATAGATGCTCACTAAGACTGAAAGAATGAGTAAGTTAGCTGTATTCTTCTTCTTTTAAGGTTAAAAACGACAACTGACGCCAACCATGAAAGATCCAAGTCGCAGCAGTACTAGCCCAAGCATCATCAATGAAGACGTGATTATTAACGGTCATTCTCATGAAGATGACAATCCATTTGCGGAGTACATGTGGATGGAAAATGAAGAAGAATTCAACAGACAAGTCAGTTTTGTGTACAAACATGTTCTTTTTTTGTAGCCCATTACAGCCCTGAAATAATGATTGTATTTGTCCCTGAAATGTGTTTTTATCTGGTCCTTTATATATGACATCTAGATTTATGTGCCACCAGTACTACTTTATTTGGCTGCGGATTACTGCCAGGCTTAGCTGCTTACTGAAATAACTTGGGGTTCAGGGTCTCACCTGGAGACTCTGATTCAAGAGAACTAGGGTGGAACTTGGGGAATTGTTTTTTAAAAGCTCCCAGATGATTCCAGATGAGCAATGAGATTTGGAAACCACTGCCTTACACCTGCAGTCTCCAACCCCTGGGGCTGCAGCCTGGTACTTGGTCTGTGGCCTGTTAGGAAACAGGCTGCGCATCACCACGTGGGCTGCGCACCACTTCCCCACCACTCACGACACCCCACCTCTGGTCCGTGGAAAAACGGTCTTCCATGAAACCAGTCTCTGGTGCCAAAAAAGTTAGGGGCCGCTGCCTTACACTAATCGGATTGCTGTGTTACAGTGAAAGTCAAGAGAATTAAGGAATCAGGAGCAGGTGGACACAGATGCTAGGCTGCAGAATTATGCTGTTTTTCATCTGGGGTCCTCAGTCTGATCAGCCTGGAAAATCCGATACTACTCTTCAGAGAATTGTCAAGTGTCATACATT
>RJWJ010005481.1:49849-68057 GCA_004363605.1 Indri indri
TTGTTTTTTTTGAGACAGAGTCTCACTCTCTTGCCTGGGGCGAGTGCTGTGGCGTCAGCCTAGCTCACAGCAACCTCAAACTCCTGGGCTCGAGCAATCCTACTGTCTCAGCCTCCCAAGTAGCTGGGACTACAGGCATGCGCCACCATGCCCGGCTAATTTTTTTCTATATATATTTTTACCTGTCCGATTAATTTCTTTCTATTTTTGGTAGAGACGGGGTCTCGCTCTTGCTCAGGCTGGGGTAATTCTTATATGTATTCCTCGAAGAGAGCATTCCTTTGTTACTTCTTCCTTGCCACCCTCAATGGTTAAAAAAAAAAATATTCTGCTAATACAAGTAAAGATATGGGAAGACCTTAAACAAATCTTCCCAGGTCTTTACAGTAAGCATTTTTTTCCTTACCACAGAAGCAGAGGAGAAAGTATGACATTGTGCTTTTAAATAGCTTAGTGCAAGATATTTTAAGCCATTCCTAGTGATATCTTACCAAGTGTGCTATAAATTATCCTTTATTTTTTATAAATCTAGATAGAAGAGGAGTTATGGGAAGAAGAATTTATTGAACGCTGCTTCCAAGAAATGCTGGAAGAGGAAGAAGAGCATGAGTGGTTTATTCCAGCTCGAGATCTCCCACAAACTATGGACCAAATCCAAGACCAATTTAATGACCTTGTTATCAGTGATGGCTCTTCTCTGGAAGATCTTGTGGTAAAGTGTTACTTTTCCATCTTTTTAAAACCTAGCATATCTTTCCCGTAAGTGGAAAAGTCAGCTACCATCTGTTTAAGAAACGTTCTGCATCTCTTCCCCCTTCACAAATTTTGCTGCTGCTTACAGCGGAAGCAGAGGTATTCCAGTCTCACTTACGACATGGAGTGACTTCTGGCAATACTGTCGAACTAGTCTTAGACCACTGTCATACTTCTTGCCACTGCTTTTAGTGATGTTGCCCTAAGATACTTAAATGTCTTAAAGAATTAAAAAAAAAAAAAACCCACAATATTACCATGTTACTTGCCTATACAAAAGTAGCTTTGTGGAGAAGTTTTGCTCTTTAATCTTATCCTAAACATTTGGTGAAATATAATTTGCATATTTTTTACCTTTATCTGGAAGATGAAATTTTGGAGATCTTTTCCTGACTCAGTTATTTTTTTCCCTTCAAAATATTAAGGGTGGTACAGATGTTTTTGTTACATGGATAGCTTTCGTAATGCTTAAGTCAGGGCTATTAATGTGCCCATCACCCTGTTCATTGTACCTGTTAGGTAGGTTTTTACCCCTCCCCTCCTCCTTGACTCAGGCTTTTTGTTGAGGTAGCCAGTTTGTTTGGAACTGTGATTTAGGAAGAAGTTTTACCAGGCTCTTAGGAGAAAAGGGACACTATCCTGGATTTGCATTTTTAGTTATTCTCAGTGTCTCATCACTGATAATATATTTACAGTAAAAAGTTTTTTCAGGAATTGTAATAACTAAACATTAGCACTGGAGTCCTTCATTAAAATTAAGGTAAAATAATTTTCTCAAGTCACACAAATTTTAAGTCTAAATGTTAATCCTTCTGTCCATGTTTACAGTCTCTAGTTGCTTCTACAATTAATAGTTCTCTGGGGCCAGGCTTGGTGGCTCACAGCTGTAATCCTAGCATTCTAGGAGGCCAAGGCAGGAGGATTGCTTGAGGTCAGGAGTTTGAGATCAGCCTGACCAAGAGTGAGACACCTGTCTATACAAAAAATGAAAGAATTAGCTGGGTATAGTGTTGTGTGCCTGTAGTCCCAGCTACTCAGGAGACTGGGGCAGGAAGATCACTTGAACCCTGGAATTTGAGGTTGTAATGAGCTATGATAACCCCACTGCACTCCAGCCGGGGTGACAGAGTGAGACCCTGTCACAAAAAGAAGATATCTGGAATTTACGTACTGAACTCTGAAGTATTTTTGTAATCGTATTCTGGTAACTGTGCAGTGGTTTCCTAATCTGTACATCATATTACCTATGAAGCGTTAAAAACAAGTATCAGTTTCTCAGCTGCGTCCCAGGTCTGGAGAATCAACTTTCTAGGCACATTTATCCAAAACGCGGTAGAGGAAGATTTCCAGCTATTCTTCCTACATGCTGACAAGACATAGAATAATATTAGTACAAGTCTCTAAGGCTTTGGCCTTAGAGACTTTGGCCCATCCCCCCCCCTTTTTTTTTTAACTGATGCAAAAATGGAATCCCAGAGAGGGTGGCTTATCCAGGTTTACATAGGAAGTTAGGGGCAGAGTTGGCATTTCAGGCTTAGATCTTCTGTCTTCCCATGTAGGCTTCTTTTCCAGAGGCTTTATTACACAGCCAGCCTACCCGAGTCAGACATTTGGAAAGCATTCTTCTAAAGGACAGTGTAGAGAGCACTGAAGTTTACACTGTAGTGTAACCTTTGTTGCAGTGAATGATGGTAACCCAATTGAGCATATGTATGATCTGATTAGTCTGTGAGGTTACGCTTGCCTTTTTTTTTTCTTTTTTCTTTTTTTTTTTTATTTCAGACCTGGTGAACAGGAAGTATATATGGTTGCTTTTAGCTACATAAATCACACCACAAATAATCCTGGTTACCCTGATGAGTAACGCCCTTTGCTGGGCATAATGTATAACTTTAATCTGGTACAGATTCTGATTTGTTCTGTCCAGTCTGTTTGAGATTACTTTGTTTCATTCTTCTATAGCTGCCAAAAGATTGTACGTTTAAGAACACTACCTTTTTTATTTTTTTAAACTTAACACTTTTAAAGTGTAGATATATTTCCCTTGGAGAAAGGGAGAATATATCCTGTCTAAGGAAATTGCTGTGTATAAATTATGAAGCTAAAATTATTGCTCCAACATGTTGTTTAATATTATGCATTGGTCTTGAGGTAAGTGATGTAGAGGTCAAATTTAGTGTAAATGCCTGCCAACATGCTTACATTTCAGGCCCTGGAATCTGTCCTGGTTTCTTTTTATCTTTATCAAATTGCAATCCAAAATGTGGTACAGGAAGATTTCCAGCATATTCTTCCTGTATGCTGACAAGTGCACTTAGGAAAGTAAAGATTTAAAGACATAGAATAATATGGTACAAGTCTCTAAAACTGTTAGAGACATTGGCCCATTCCTCCCTTTTTTTTTTTTTTTAACTGATGCAAAAATGGAATCCCAGAGAGAGTGGCTTATCCAAGTTTACATAGGAAGTTAATTAGGGGCAGAGTTGGCATTTCAGACTTAGGTCTTCGGGCTCCCCATGCAGTTTTCTTTTCCTGTTATAAACCATGCTTCCTGTGGGAATTAGAAGACAGCAATTGTAGAAAGATTAACTGCATGTTTTCAGTGAGGATCATAAAGTAAAATTAATCCATCAACAATTCCCCAGTTTCCCAGCCTGAGCAAGAGTGAGACCCCATCTCTACTAAAAAGAGAAAGAAATTAGCTGGACAACTAAAAATATATAGAAAAAATTAGCCAGGCATGGTGGCGCATGCCTGTTGTCCCAGCTCCTCGGGAGGCTAAGGCAGAAGGATCGCTTGAGCACAGAAGTTTGAGGTTGCTGTGAGCTAGGCTGACGCCATGGCACTCTAGCTCAGGCAACAGAGCAAGACTCTGTCTCAAAAAAAAAAAAAAAATTCCTCAGTTACTTTACTCATAATTTCTATACTTATTTAACATGTTTGCATGGTATGAGAGTGTTTAAAGAAAGTCAGGTATCATAGATGAACAGAATTCCATGGTCAGTGCTATTCCTTTAATTTATGGGAACTGGGTTTCTGGTTACACTTAAGCAAATTTAATTTCAATTCCTACTTTAGAAAGTTGATATAATTTGATAATATATATAGCTCGTGTCTGGTTCCTCCTTTCTCTGCTATAGATTTTTTGAGGTTGAGGGTAATTTTACATTCTGAGTTCTTTTGTTTTGTATTTTTTTGGAAGATGTTTTTGCATGAGGATCTAGGTTGAATTCTTCTGAGTATCTGAGGCCATCTGTTAATGAACTTGCTTTTTTATGTACTTATTTTACAGGTCAAGAGCAATCTGAATCCAAATGCAAAGGAGTTTGTTCCTGGGGTGAAGTACTAAAATATTTGAGTAGACGGGGCCCTCTTTTGGTGGATGTAGCACAATTTCCACACTGTGAAGGCAGTATTAGAAGACTTAATTGTAAAAGCTCTCTCTTGTCACTGTGTTACACTTATGCATTGCCAAAGTTTTTGTTAGTCTTGCATGCTTAATAAAAGTGCTGAGACTGTTATTAAGTAAAAAGCTGTCAAACGTTTACTGAGAATAGAATTGGCCCATGGCTTGATGTAAAGACAGCGAGGAAAGAAGCACCAGTCAAGTTGTGAAAAAGCACCAAATTAAATGACCTCTAAATCTTATTAAATTGTCTTCTTTGAGGCTAAACTGGTCTCTTAGGATTAACTAACGCTTGTTAATAAGTAAATTTAAATTAAGTTCTAATTGTTAGGCACATTTCTCAGTTCAGACTCAAATTTGCATTTGTCCCCATCAAAAAGAATGTCCTTTTCCTGAAGGTCTATTAATTTGAGGTAATTTGTTATAGATGACAAGAATGTCTTTGATAACTGCAGTTAAAAGGTAGTGTGATCAGATGAGAGCTAGTCCTAGTTTTTCTGGTATGTTACCATGTTAGAAATACTGAATTCTGCTCCTATGTTACATCTGTGGAAGTACGTGATTTGAGAATTGCATCTTCTAAGGATTCACTATCGTAGCTATGCCTCTGTGGAGGCCGCAGGCATACGACCAACACCAGCCCATAATCTAATTGAACAAAGATATTGTAACATTATCATTTGAGTGGTGCTTTTCCTTGCTTTGTTAACCATCACGACAATAGTCTGCAGCACAACTTTTTTTTTTTTAACAAAGCTAGAAGAGTTTTGGCTTCTTAAACTTCATATTTGGGTAGGTTAAGCTGCCATACGTGTTCAGTGTGAATAGTGTTTAAGTTGAAAATATTGTAAAAAAATTATATTTTTTCAAAAATATTTAAAAAAATAAATAATAGTAGAACTGAGTTGATGGTTGTGTTTATTGGTACTGGAGTGCAGACTCTCCAGGGTACTTACTTTAGTGTGGGCCCAGTACCTCAGGACAACCTTGCTGGCAAAATGTGCCAAGAGATCAGGCTCTGTTAGATTCTGTAGTAGCAAGTATGTTGCTGTGTAAGTATCTGTCCAAAATACAGCAGTAAAATAAACCCCATTGCCCATTCTTGCTTTTTATTACCTCAGGCTGCAGTGTCAGCTCAATCATAGAGAGCCATGTAAGAAATTTTATGGCTGACCAGTATGATGGGGACCTTACTCTAGTATAACCTCCTTTGGCTTCTGCCCTTCACAAGAGCTTTTCTTGAGTGTGTTGTGTTGACGAAGACTAGGAAAGTCATGTAGTCAATTCTGGGTCACATTCTTCTGGAGGTAGGGGATGCTGTCCTTCGGTGTGTGCCCCAGTGTTTTTTAATATCCACCTTAACAAACTAATAAATAGATGGGTTTTTAAAGAAGCTCTGAGGCAGAGACAGTCATACTTGACTCTTGTTCTTTTTAGAGCCATGAAAACAACCAGTCCCCCTCTGTTCTTGAACAGCTCAGTACCACAAGTGGCACAGCAAGCTATCATCTATGTGAGGCTTACAAATCCTTTTTCTCTGAGCTCAGACAGGGGCAGATGAGTTCATTTCTATGTACTGTCCAATTATGGTACAGTTAATTGGAGATTATAAACTTGAATTAGGCACTGTTACCTAACGATGAAGAGCAAAGACTCGAGAGCCAGGCTTCCTGGATGTGAATCCTGTGATACGGGCAAGTCACTTAACCTTTCTGTGCCTTAGTTTCCACATCTTTAAAATGACAATAATAACAATATCTGTCTCTGGATTATATGATTAGTTAATATACATCAAGAACTTAAGACAGTCCCTGGCACATAGAAAGTCCTATTTAAGTGATTGCTTTTATTTTTACTATTAAGGAGTCATCTAAACTAACCTCTCTTTTTTGAAACTTTTGTTGTATGTCTGAGGGAACACGCACATTGAAACCACTTTAGTGTTTAACTGGAGAGCCAGGCATCTACATTACAGGTAGAGATGGAAGGTTTCAGAGCATCAGCTGCACACACATTATGAAGCTTTAGGGACAAATGACTACCTCATCAGGGTCTGTACAGGCATAGTTTTAGGGTAATTGAAGTCATCCTGTTTTAGAGGGTTTTGATTTTATGACCACTATTGAAACAAGGTAGTGTGTATAAGAGGCTTTTTCCTGTTCTTGTGCTGTGTCAGTATTTCTCAATCTTTTCCATGTCAAGTATCAAAGTGATACTTGTTTAGCATATTGGAGTACAAGAATGAGGCTGCCCGTGGATGGAGTTACTAGCTCGTGAACTCCAGTTGGCCCAGATTCTGCCCAAGTATCTGGACGGCGGAAGGGATCAATATTTCAGCATACTTGTAACCTCTTAGTGGTTCGCATCAGTTGGGAAGTTCTCTTACTATAAAATGTCTAAGGAATTCCGCCCAAAATCTATATATTGACTTTTTACCCACTCCACCTTCCCCTTAAAGACCCTCAAACAGGTCACAAAAATGGAAACTGAGTAATTTTGTTAAAGCATAAGAATGTTTTGATTATTCATCCCTCCCACAAAAGCCATAGACACATCCTACCTTTCCTGGAAGTAATTTTTCAGACCTTGGTGTACACAGACCCAGTTTCTATATTTTCTGGAGTGTCTTCTGGAACTGGAAATTGATCTTTAGACCTTGAAGAAAATCCTTTGAAGACTGGGCAGATAGGAATGTATTTCAGAAAGCCAATTCTTTTTACCATGCCCATCCCAAAGGGGAAGTCGTAGCTCTTGAGACTGGTAGACGTCTCACTGTTCACATGGGCCCCAGCTTTCCACTGTATCAGACCTCGTTCCTCTGGGCTCCCTGGAAGAGAACAGTAGGGTCATTTACCAGAGTCTGTAACCTTCTGCTACCTCCCCTTCCCATAATGCAATTCTAAGGCAGACTTCTGGAATCAAGTGTCTTAAATATTGTCTGGTCCTAAGAGTTGTTCAATCCATGGTTTCTGAGCTCCCAACTTGGCCAGAGCTCTAAGGAACTCTAAAGGATACTAGTTATAAATAGTATTTATTTTGTAACTACAGTGTGCCAGGCTCTGTGCTAAGTGCTTGAATTTCATTATCTTGTTTCTTCAAAACATACCCCTAAGACCACAAAATTTTAAGATGAAGAAAAATCAGAAAGGTTAAGTAATTGCCAACCTATATGTTGAGTATGGGGCTAATGTGTGCTGGGCCTATGGAACCAAATTGTGCCCAGATTGTGTTCTCAGGATAGGGAGGTATATTTTGAAACACTATAGTTAGTATTAATATTCGGTATTATTCCATATTTGGAAAATAAACTCTTGTTTTTGTAATATAGACCTCACAATGGAAAGCTAGGTAAAATCTTTGATAGGTATAGGGATACACCAAAGAATTTTTACAACTAGGGGGCTTCTCCCTTAGGTGGGGGAGGGGCACAGGAGCTCTCTGGTTTTCACGGGAGTGCTGGGGTTGGGATTGACAAAGACTGAAATACTATAAATCTATCAGGATTGAGATTTCCACTTGCAGCCTAGGCTGAAAACAACCCCATGAGTAGTGCAAACCGAATGCATCCCAAAGTCTCAGAAGAGAGGACACTGAGGGAAGGCGAGGGTCCTCAGTAAAGGCTACCTGGAGGAGGTACTGTTTGACTAGGCCTGGCGATGCAAGCACAGGTGGGTAGAGTGGAGAGGGAAGAGCCATAGGTGTGGCATAGGACTGTGGTCCTGGTGTCTGATCACCCTCCCTCCCTCAGGCTGGTCAGCCTACCCTCTGCATCCCTGCGCGCAGTGCCTTCTCTGCTTCTCTAAATCCCCTCCTTTCTTCTAGGCCCCATCCAGTCTCCCTCATCCAGGAAGCCCTCTTGGTGACTCCAGCCCAGCCTCATTGACTTCGTTGGTTATTCAAGCCCAGTTTTACTTCCTATTTTGTGCAAGGAGCTCCTCAAAACAAACTGAACTTACACATTTTTTGCACATGCTCCTCGGTGTCTTAATTCAGGGCCGAGCTGGTAAGTTCCACCAGCATTTACTGAACTAAATTGACCGCCCTCTAAGGTTGGGCCGTAGATAGGTAAAGAGAAAGAGCAAATACAAAGTGGCCTGTCAGCAAGCTAAAGGCTGGAAAAGGCTTTTGTACCATGGTTAAGGACTGGGTTCTGAGCCAGCCAGACCTGGGTATGAATCCAGGTTGTGTGACCCTAGGCAAGTGACAGCCACTGTGTGCTTTGTGTTGCTCATCGGTGCACACTGAAGGACTGTCGAAGAGTATGTGGCATAACACATGTAATGATCCCTGGGGCAGGGATGGTTGCTGATGTTCACTTGGGTTGAAAGACGAGGGTGTGAGGGACTCAGCCAGGCAGTTCTGAGGCTGTTAACTACATCCAGGTAGCTTAGCTAACCAAATCACAAGCCTTTTGATGTACAGATGCCCACTCAGATGCTCTCCATCTCCCGACATTCCCTAGGCATTAAGGCTGACACTTCACTGTCTCAGGACCACAGGACAGGCTGCTCCAGCCCCCAGCCTAGCGTCCTCTAAATGGGGAGGGGTGAGTACTATGGTCAGATACCCATCCATTCAAGGGACAGCTGCTACCAAGAGCTCCTGATTTCTGCCTAAAATCTCCCTGGGAAACCCTGGCCCTTTCCCGCTCCCTCAAAACCCACCAGCTGTGCACAGACAGCCTTTGACTCCTATGCTCTAGGAATACAAACACATGGGTCTTCACAGAGAGAGAGAGGCTGGCAGGACCTGTGGCTATGTTCAGGCTGGTAAGTGGTGATGGAAGGCCATCATCTTTACTCCAATCCTTTATGTGCCTATGCTGATGCAGTCATTAATCCCTATCTCCATACAGCCTTTGGCAGTTCTCCAGCCCAGGTCCTCTGACAGCAGAGATTGTGGTGCAGTGATTGGGACGTAGGCCATTGACTGCATCAGATGGACATTAAAAATCCCAGATTTGCAGTGTTTTAATTTTGCGACTCTGACTTTACGGTCATAGTTTTTGAGGATGAAGGGAGACACTTTGCTCTCCCTGACCCATAGTTAGGTGTTCAGTAAATGTTAACTATGTTTATTATTAGAGCACCTGGTGAGATTTATTTTTTAGTACGTTTACTGGGCACCCTATATGTTTTCATACATTTATTGGGCTAGGAGGATTCTCAGGGTCCCCACAAAGTACCCTCTATGATCCTTGCAAAAAGCACTGGTATCAAAGGGAAATGTTAGGGGCTCTTCTAGCAGCCATCAGTGGCAGGCTGCTGACATTTGGAGTGGATTTTGCCAACCAACTGATGCTGCATTTCCATCTGTCCTACTCTAAGAAAGCAGACACACTTCGGCCCAGTGGCTGTCAAGAAGGGGAGGAAAGGATTCACAGAACCCGGAAATGACTCTCCTTAGCCCCACCCTCTTCAAGACCTACAAGGCATGTCTGTGCCTCAGTCTCTCCCTGCAGCCAGCAGGCACTCTGCTAGCCCATCTGTTCCTGATGCTCCCCATAGGGCCTGCACTGGACCGGGTCATACCTCTGGCTCAGGGACCATCTGTTGGAGTGCTTATGAGTCCAGCCTAGTTCTGCATTCCCCTCCCCGGGCTGAACCGTACCTGGCACTGTGTTGTCAAGTACAAAAGCAAGGCACCCGCCCACAAACATCTCCGTGGTCAGCAGCACAGTCAGAATCTGATCCACTTCAGGAACGCCTGTGGAAGAGGCCAAGGGCCAATGGGTGTCATGACCCTATCTGGAGAGCAGACCTCAGGGACTTCCCACTTGTGCAGCCTATTGATGTCCTTGAACAGTCATGGCAAGGACAGGTACAAAGCTCTGACTTTTAAACCTATCTGTACCCCTGTTTTTCCTATGTATGGGTTCAAATCCCAGTTCTGCTATTAATAGTTGCTAGTTGTTGACTTGGGACAAATCACTTAATCTCTTAGAACCTCATGTTCTTCAGCTGTGAAATGGAGATGACAATATCTGTCTCATGGAGCTGCTTCGAAAGTTTTTTTTTTTGTTTTTTTTTGTTTTTTTTTTTTTTTTGAGACAGAGTCTCACTGTGTTGCCTGGGCTAGAGTGAGTGCCGTGGCGTCAGCCTAGCTCATAGCAACCTCAAACTCCTGGGCTCAAGCGATCCTCCTGCCTCAGCCTCCAAGGTAGCTGGGACTACAGGCGTGCACCACCACACCCGGCTAATTTTTACTATTTTTAGTGGAGACGGAGCCTCACTCTTGCTCAGGCTGGTCTGGAATTCCCGAGCTCAAATGATCCTTCTGCCTCTGCCTCGAAGAGTGCTAGGATTAAAGTCGTGAGCCACCACGCGCCCAGCCTGCTTAGAAAATTAAATAAGCGGCCCGGCGCAGTGGCTCACGCCTGTAATCCTAGCACTCTGAGAGGCCGAGGCGGGCAGATCGTTTTAGCTCAGGAGTTCGAGACCAGCCTGAGCAAGAGTGAGATGCCGTCTCTAGTAAAAATAGAAAGAAATTGGCCAAACCAAAAAAAATAGAAAAACTTAGCCGGGTATGGTGGTGCATGCCTGTAGTCCCAGGTACCTGGGAGGCTGAGGTGAGGCAGGAGGATCCCTTGAGCCCAGGAGTTTGAGGTTGCTGTGAGCTAGGCTTACGCCACGGCACTCTAGCCCAGGCAAGAAAGTGAGACTCTGTCTCAAAAAAAAGAAAAAAGAAAAAAATGAGCACGTGTGAAGCTCAATATCTGTCCACAGAAAGTGTTTTAGTAAAGGACAAATGCTAAATAGCCTTTCAGCTCCTGATTAACATCCGGAATTGAGTAGGATTTGTGGCTCTAGCTCTGTGGAGTGTTGAGGGAGGGGGCTGTGCTCAAAGTTTTGGGCCCACCCCACCTCTGCAGATAGTAGACAGACAGCCGGAGGCACCTGTGTTGATGGCGCCAGGGTTGGCCTCCAGGTAACTGGGCAGCGTAAGCCCGAAGAACATGGAAAATCCGAGCACGAAGAGGTTGCGGGAGGAGTTCATGTCCACGAACTGCAGGTTGGACAACCCCACGGCAGTAATCATGCCTAAGGGCGCAGGAGAACCGCTGGAGGTGCCACGCAGCCAGCGGGTCCCACTAGTTGGCGACCAGCGCCACGCCCGGGTCCCCGCGCCCAGGCCCACGCCAGGCACTCACCGAAGAGGGTGCAGAACATGCCGCCCAGGATGGGGTCAGGGAGCGAGGCGAAGAGGGCCGTGAACTTGCCGATGGTGCCCAGGATCAGCATGATACCCGCACCGTACTGCACCACGCGCCGGCTGCCCACCTGCCGGGGAGCCAGAGGCGGAGCTAGACCTGGGGGCGGGGCTGGGGCGGGGTTAGTTCCTGGGGCGGGGCCTGTTATACCAGCTACATAAACCGGCTGGGGCTTGACGCAGCGGGGAGGCCTCTCAAAGGCAACGTGGGGTCGCTAAACCAAAGTGGGGACAGGGCTGGGGCGGGCTTGCGGCACACGGAATGAGGGCGGGACTTTGTGCTCCTCCGGCCTGTAGCGACACCTTGGTAATCCCCAGGACGCCAATGTTAGGACTGGACGAGGTGGACCCATTGCCTGTGCCCAATAACCCCGCGATAATGCAGCAGATGCCTTCGGTGAAGATGCCCCTGTAAGGAAAGGGCGAGTGGGGGGTCTTGGTCCAGCCTCTGCACCAGCTTGAGTCCTCCCATCACCCTGGCCGGCTGCCCGCCCTCTCTTGGCCTGTGCGCGCTGCAGCTATCAGTCTCTAGTACCCACACTCAGGGCAAAGGGAGATCTGGGAGCCAGGAGCCCACGTTTGAGCGCTAGTCCCCCCAGTGCCCTGGCACTTACTCCTGTGGGCAATTCTGGACTTCAATTTCCTCATCTGTAAAGTGGGGATAAATAATGGTACCTGTCTCACAGAGTGGTTAGCAGATTGCAAAGAGAATGCATACTGAGAGCTGGGCACATGGAAGGTTGTCGATAACTGTTTCCCTCGACTCCGTTATCTCCTCAACTACTCCCAACAATCACAGAGAGTGATGAGAGCACCCCCATAGCATAAGCAAGGAAATTGAGGTCTCCAGAGTGTTAGCGATGTGCCCAAGTCTATGCCTCTGGGACTCAACCCCCTTCCTACATTTGCTTCCTGAGTGGCCCCTGAGGGGATCAGATATTGAGGGCAGGTGGGCATACCTGTTGATAGCATGTACTGGAGGGGGTGGCGCACCGGCTAGGCGGGCACACGCGTAGTAATCTCCGATGGACTCAATGATGCCCGCCAACGTGGCACTGAACATTCCCAGGACAGCTGCAGCAGTCACTGTGGGCGGGCCCCACTGACCTGGGTCCGGGGGAGACTGTGGTGGGTCGGGAATGGACTGGCCAGTGCTTGAGGGCGAGAGGGGAAAGTCGGGGACCTGGAGCTGGGATGGGAGCCACACGGTTGCGGGAGCTTATTTGGGCCACTGAGAGTCATGGAGCTGGAGTGAAGTTCTGTCTGAGTAAATCATCACTCTGCTTGGCACACTGTGAATGTGCAGCTAATGCTAGTTGACATCAGCTGGACTGGGGTCACCAGGAACCTGTCTCACAGATGGTCTCAGTTGGAGCCCAAGTGGTGTTGCTCACAGGGGTAAGGGATGCGGATCCAGGGTGAAGTAGCCATGATGTCCCCACGGGCATCGGTTCGTGCCTGGAAGCCATAGGCTGTCGGGTCTTTGGGCAGCACGTCCGTCAGGGTCAGGATGTAGCAGAGCAGCCACACGGTCATGATGGCCAGCACAATCTGAAGCAGGGTGGGTGAGGGGCACACTGAAAGCACTGGAGGTCTCAGTCCAGACTAACCTGCTCCAACTTTGGCCCTAGCCACAATCCCAACCCCAGCCTTTCCCCCAGCAGCAGCTCAGACCCCAGTCCCAGCACCTGCTCCAGCCTTCAGCTGGAACCTCATCTCTGCTCTGGCTCTAGCTCCCATGCTATTCCCGCCCTTGTCCTCCCTTTGGCCCTGGGCACAGGTCCAGCCCCTACCCTAGTCCCCAGCCTTAGTCCCAGCCCCAGCCTCCTGCCAGCTCCTCACAGGAAACATCTTGAAGATCTGGATGCGGAAGAGAGTGAAGCCCTTGCCCCGGCGGTAGATAGGCAGCAGGAAGGTGAGGTTGCGCAGGTACTGAGAGAAGAGGATGATCAGGAGAATGGAGCTGGGGACAGAGGCACAAGAAGGAGATGAATGGTAGGCCAGGCTGGGGCCAGGAGCCAGGACTAAGGGGGCAGGACACAAAGTGGGGGCTGGGGCTGGGCAGGGATCAGGCCTGGTGCCTGCTCACCAAGCTGAGATGCCCCAGTGGGAGCCAGCTCGGTCGCCAGCAGCTTGGAAGACAGAGAGGCCAATAAGGGAGATAGTGGGGGTGACTGTGAGAGGCCCAATGTAGCTGAGCAGGGCCCCAGGCAGCCCCAACAGTCCAATCACCACTTCCACCATGCTGGACACCATGATTGCACCCTGAACCTAGAAGGACAAATATCAGCTATAAGTCATAAAGGCTATGACCTGGCTGTAAGCAAGACAAAAGCTCCCTGGTCACCTCCTTGAATTTCCCCCCACCTCCGCCAACTCAGCAGTGATCCTCCCATCCAACCCCCTCCCCCCTTAGGACCCCTTCTACCTTCACGTGCAAACCGACCTCCCGCATCCGTGGATGCCAGATATGAGAAGTGTTCAGGGGCAGACTCCAGTTACCATAGATCTCCTCTGGGGACAGTCAGGAACACACAAACAGACAGGGAACAGAGACAGAGAAGGAGAGAAGATGCTGCCATGACTGTACCCTGGTGTGTGGACTAGGGACAGTTGCCCAGACCTCTGGGCCCCTGGGCCTCCCCTTTTCTCCAGGGTAGACCCCAGAAATGTGCCCACCTTCTGGGGGGCATTTCCATCTGTCCAGGGCCAGGATGGCTTTGGCTGGAACCAGAAACGCAAGGGCACTGGCCTGGAACAGCGGGAGGCTGGAGGAGAGGCAAAGAGCAGCAGGGGTAAGTTGGGGTGGGATGGGGAGGAGTCAGGAGGAGGGTTATAGACACAGGGAGATGGGGAAGAGGGGCACAGAGAGAGGGACAAGTGTAGGGGCAGAGCAGAGGGCAGCTGCTGAGGGCCCAGGCAGGAATGTCTCCAACATTTTAGGGGCCCAAGAAAACGAATGGAGCCCCCAGCTCAAAACATGGCCCCCTTCCCTTCGCAACACCAGCTCCTGCACCGTGAGGACAGCACACACACATGACGGGAATGGCTCAGTTATTGCGTCTGAGCTCCACTCACAACCTCCCCCCACTCCCACCCCACTCAATCCTTTTGCCAGGCCTAGGGCTGTGCGCATGCGGGCGGGGGCCCCTGGGAGAGTGGGCCATTGAAGAGGCCCACATAGGCCGGAGGAGCCAGCTCAGGGTTGGCCGTTTGGGCAGGGAAGGAGGTGGTCCTGGGTATTCAGAGTGGGACTTAGGCATCCCCTTACACCTACAGACTCCTTGTCCTTGAGGAGCACCAGAGCACGGTGTCACCTAAGTCAAGGTGCCAGGGCAGGAGCCACACTGCCTAGCTTCAAGTCTGGCCTGGGGGTAGGAGCAGCAGGTGGGAGCAGACAGAAGCTTTTTTGTGCCATCAGAGTCCTCTGAGCGACCACCTGCTCCTGCCGTGTGGATCACAGTGGGGGTGGAGGGGGTTGCTCACCGGATGCCCAGCGTGGTCTGGATGAGGGTGGTGATGCCCACACACGCGAAGATGGTGCCGATGAGCTGACTGACCATGTGCTGGTCTTGGCCCACGCACAGCGCCTCGGCCAGGAGGAAGGGCACGGCGATGGTGCCGCTGAAGCACGTCAGGTAGTGCTGGCGGGGAGATCGTGCGGGGGCCTGAGGCAGGGAAGCTGGGGCACCCTGGAGTCCTCATGCCAGCCTCAGTGGGCCTGAACCCGTGCCGCCCTTGGCAATGTGCCCACCCAGGACTGACTCCCCACAAAGGACTCCCAGAGAGCTACTGCTCACCCATCTGGGGCCAATAATCTCCCCAAAGTTATTCCAGTGGCTTCTGTGGGGCGGGCCCTTCTCCCTGTTACCCACACTCCACCTGGCAGGTGTCACACCCTCCCAGGGGGTTAATCCTCTAGTAGGCCCCATCGAGCCTCTTCCTCACCCTTGTTTCATGACAGTGGCTGTGCTGACCTTTGGTTTCTCTTCCTGTTACCAAGGATAACACCTCACTGGCCAGGGAGGGGCTGGGATCCCTGGCGGGTGTGCAGAGTGAGGGTGGGGAGAGCCTGGGGGAAGCCCACCTGGAAGCCCAGCAGGATGCACAGGTACCAAGGTGGCACGTCCTCAATCTTGTACAACATGTCAAACTTGGGCTCCGTGGGCAGGGACATCGGGGGGTCCCTGGTGTGTTCATGCTGGGGACAGCAGAGAAAAGTAGCTCAGGGTGGAGTGACAGGGACGGCAAAATCCATTCCGGCCCAGAATCAATCAGGTAGCCCACGTGGCCTGTCGGCAACTCAGGGTCAGGTCCTCACCCTCCCCCACAGTCCATCCACCCAGTTGTCACTCCGCTTGGACACCTGCCTCCCGCCTCACATTGCCGCCTGCAGGGATGAGTCCACTGTGTTGGCTTCTAGAGCCCTCAGGACCTGGGCATTTTAGTCAGGGGAACGGACCTCTAAGTCAGAAGACCTAAGAGCACTAGGAGAGGGGAACAAGAGGGCTCAAGACTGTGGACAAGCCCGATCCAGTCCCATTTCTGCCCCTGGAGATCCTTAGGGTGTCACTGGCAGAGAGTTTGGGCCCCTACTGGCTCCCAAGCTGGAATTAGCCTGTCCCAAAGCTGAAGGCTCCTTCACCCCCCACCTCCACCCCATCCCCCAATTGCCACATTCAGCTGGGGACAGTCACTGTCTTATCGAGTTCATCAGAACTTTTGTCTCTGGCCTCCCAGAGGCACAGGCCCTCCAGCCCTCACCTGCCCTGCCCCCACCCAGCTCCCACCCATCCCCCAGCACCTGTGTCCGGCCCTCGGAGTCCTCCTGGGCCCTCATCTTTGGGGCACAGGTTTGAGCAGTTCCTGAGGAGAAGAGGGTATGAGTTTACAAAAGCCGGGGAGGACTTTACTCCACATATCAGACACTGTTCGAAGTAAATCTGTAACCAGGTCTCCTTGCCCTGGATTGTGAAAGCGGGGCCTGGGCAGAGGTAACGTATTAACTTTGGCCATAGTGGTAAAGGCCGCCGAGCCTCTGCCACTTCTGCCTCCCGGCACTCCCTTCCCCGCCTGCACCTGAGCCTGGGCACGGGACCTGTTCTTGTTTTCCAAGAGAGGGCCAGAGTCGGGAGGGGGGCGGGCAGTGAGGAGGCGACAGCCTTGGAAGTTTACCAAGCACTGGGCGAGGTGGGAGAAAGGGAGTAGAAATGGCGCTTATTATGTAACACCCTGTATGAGGCCCTTCCCCATTTATTAATAAGTTAATCATTATCATCATTGTCATAACCATTCTTGTTGCCAAGCAATATATAATATATGCACTGCCATATGTAACCGCGGGTGCTGGGTGGCATTAGCCCCTTTGACAGCCGAGGAAACAGATGTAGTAGGTGTGATTTGAGCAAAGCCACCCAAGGGAGCAAGGTTTTAGAAAACCAATCCTAAAATTCAGGCTGGTCGGAACTGCCCTGGGTCCCTGCAGCAGGCAACAGATGGGACTCTGCTGACAGCTGCCTAAGCTGGTCTGGCCTGGCCAGTGCCCTATGTCGGGACAAGGATTCCCTTCCCCTCCCAGCCAGGACCAGCTACATGAATTTGTGGGACCGAGTGTTACTGAGAATGTGGGCCCCTTGTTCCAAAAGTATTAAGAATTTCACGGTAGAGACAGTAGAGTGTTAGACTGAGCATGGGGCCTTTCTAAGCACCGGGTCCTGTGTGACTTCTTGTCACACAGCCCAGGGAACCAGTCCTGTGCCCAGCCTGTTTCCCCTCTTGGCAGACCCAGCCCGGGCTGGCCCTAGTGCCTGAGGGATGGCAGAGGGGGAGATGGGGAGGGGTCCAGAGGAACTCAGCCTCCTCAGATGGTAGAAGCTGGGACTGGGGTCCCCCCCTTCTGCTCCCCTCTGGGCTGCCCCAGCCCCAGTACCCTAGCGGTCCACCTACTTCTGAACCGCCATGTCCATGGCCACGCCGGAGGGCCCACGGGCAGCACCATTCTCCAGCTGGGCAGCAGCTTCATGCCACAGCCCTGAATCCGTCTGCCTGTCTGGCCTCCAGCCTGTTCCTCTTCCCACCTGTCCTCTCCTCTCCTTCTTGGCTCCTGCTACTGGGTTCCCAAAGTTGTCTGACCAGTTCGAAGCCTCTGCAACTCCTCAGCACTTTCCTCCCCACCCTCTCTGCCCAGTACTCCCCAGGGGGGGCTGTTAAACAGAGCCCCACCCCTTGAGGACCCATCTTCCAAGGACACTCAATTCAACCCAAACCTCACAACGCACATAGCGACAAAGTGGAGAAGTTGTACATGGGCCTAGATACACAGTAGCACAATACCCACACACCCAGACTCCGATGCAGGCTCGCCAAATCACTCCACAGAAACACGTGTCACACAGGTCCACGTCACAGGGGCCCAGCTCCACACCTGGTACTACTGACTGCTCAGCCAGTTCCTTGGCCTGGCTGTCTAGCTGGTGCCTAGGGGTTCTCTCCTGAATGAGGGCCAGGGAAGGAGGGGCCACAGGCAGATGCCGCAGTAGGTGATGGATGGAGGGGCTCGGCTTCCAGTGCAGCTCCCAGGAAAGCCAGAGTGGTCAGAGCCTGCCTGGGGCACTTCCATTCCTCCAGCAGCCTACCTTCGCCCACCCCCAAAAATCTTTTTGTTGTTTTTTTTTTTTGAGACAGAGTCTCAACTCTTTTGGCCAGGCTAGAGTGAGTGCCATGGCGTCAGCCTAGCTCACAGCAACCTCAAACTCCTGGGCTCAAGCGATCCTTCTGCCTCAGCCTCCCGAGTAGCTGGGACTACAGGCATGCGCCACCACGCCTGGCTAATTTTTCCAT
>RJWJ010005482.1:0-68050 GCA_004363605.1 Indri indri
TTAGTGAGGCAGCTGAGCCTCACAGCCAGTGCCCGTCCAGTGGAAACGTCCTTGGCTGTCTGGCGGTGTCACAGGGGTCCGTGAGCCAAACCACAGGGGACAGCAGGAATGACTGAAGGAACACCAAGTCAGATGAGGCCTCGAACAAGACCAATGGAAGGGAGAAATGTGAAGTGATAGGGCTGCCTGCCTTTCACCACGCAAAAGGTTTATCATCACCATGCTCTCAGGGCTCCCATGGGTTCCGTCAGCAATTCACAGAGGCTACTGGAATGTCAGACCAGTTCTGAGTGGCTCAACATGGGCTCTTAAAAAAGTGATTCTTCCAAGCAAATATTACTGAGTAATAATCCATTGCATGTTTATGACAGTTTGTTGACACTTTCCAATTGATAAGCATTTCCTTTTTTTTTTTTTCACTATTATGAATAAAGCTACTATAAACGCCTGTGAACAGGTTTTTGTGTGAACATGTATCTCTATTTCTCTTGGGTAAATATCTAGAATTGGGATTGCTGGGTCAAATGGTAAGGGTATGTTTAAGTTTTTTATAACCATTTTCCAAAGTGGCTATACCATTTTGCATTCCCACCAGCAATGCATGTGAATTCCAATTGCTCTGCATCCTAACTAGCATTTGGTATAGTCAGTGCCTTTTTTTTTTTTTAATTTGATTGGTAATTGTATGTCACTGTGGCTTTAATTTGCATTTCTCTAATAACCAATGGTGTTGAGCATCTTTTCATATGCTTATTTGCTATTCATAACTCACCTTTGGTGAAGTGCCTATTCAGATCTTTTGCCAATTTTTTGAATTGGGCTGTTTGTTTTCTTATTATTGAGTTAGGAGAATTCTTTAAGTATTCTAGATTCAAGTTTTTTTTTATCATAAAGGACTTGTGTCCAGCATACTCAAAGAAGTTTGTGTTTTTAAAATATTTTCTCCCAGTCTGTGAATTGTCTTTGCATTTTCTTAACAGTATCTTTCAAAGAGCAGAGGCTTTTAATTTTGATGAAGTCCAATGTGTCAATGTTTTCTCTTTTTTTGTGCTTTTTGTGTCTTATTTGAGAAATCTTTATCTAATTCAAAGTCAAAAAGATTTTTCTCCTTTGTTTTTATGTAGAAGTTTTATAATTTTAAATTTAGGCCTATTATCCATTTCAAGTTAATTTTTGTAGACGGTGTGAAGAATAGTTGAAGTTCTTTTTTTTTTTTTGCATATGGTTGTTCAATTATTTCAGCATCATTTGTTGAAAAGACTATCATTTTTTCTATCAAATTACCTTGACACCTTTGTTAAAAATCAATTGACCATTTTCTGGATCTATTTTTGGACTCTCTTTCTGTTCCATTAATCTATGTGTCTATCCTTTCATTAAAACCACATTGTCTCAATTACTATAGCTTTTGTAGGCTATAATTTTAAATGGGAAAAAGCATCATACATAGTTCCTTGAATAACATGCTTATTATAAAAATGTATATATATGGGCAAGACTGAAACATGCAAAAATAAGATATGAAACTGTAGGTGGTAATGTTCTCTATTTTTTTTTTTTTAAAGTTTCTTTTATCCTTAGGACTAGGCTTTGGCTCGGCCAGGGAGAAATGGCAGGAAATAGTCTATGATATTCTTCTTTCTCCCAAGTTTTTAGAATATATTTGTCAGAAGAAAGAAGTCTTTACCTATAACTATTTCACTGACCCAGATCCACCTGCCTTCAAAGGATTTATGCTTTTCTTGACTCTTCAGTCCTTGGGAAGATCAGTGCCCATTGGTGGCAAATTCTCTAGAGGTTTTGTTATTTCTCAGAATGTAGGCAATGTAGAAATAATGTGAGATATGGTCAGACATTTTCGCATCTGTTCTGTTCTATAACAATTCTTCATTCACTCAAGTGAATGAAGAATCACTTATTCATTCATCCTATCTTTAATGATTTATTGATTTCTGCCATACACAAGTAACAGTATTGAAATTGCAGAGAGGAAGAAGACGAAATCTCTGCCTTCAAGGTGGTCATAGTCCAATCAAGAAAAGAGATTTACATGAATTTCTCCACAGGGAATTAAGGTAATAGGCTGCTTACCTGTTCAAGGTAAAGTAGCCCCACAGAGAAAATGGCCCATTCTCTTCACTTCCTTCTCAGCTAGGACTAGTCAATGATTTCCCACTTTCCCCGAATCTAAGCTCGCCCTCCTTCAGTTTCCTACCACTTTCAGTAGATGACCTTCATGACGGAAATAGCAGTCACCAGAAGTGAACGTCCATCCTCATTGTCCTGCCTCCCAGAGTTCTAACCGCCAGCACTGTGCCTTCCCCTCCTGAGGGAAGTGTTCTCCTGCTGGCAAAGACCGGTCCCTTCTCAGGGGAGAGGACCCACCCCTTCCAGCTGTCCTGGGAGCCTTGTCCCACAGGCTACCCCCCTCTCTCCTCTGTGCTTAAACCTGCAATTCCATCACCTGTTAGAGAGAAGAATCCTTCCCTGATTGTGAATCCTTCATCTGCTGCCACCTGATCCTCTGTCCTCTTTTACTCTAACCTCCTCAAAAAAAAGTCACCTATGCAATGTTCCACTTCTCCATAAAACTTAACATTCTTCAGTCCGGCTCCTATTGCCCTATCACATTTGCTTTTGCTATGGTTGCCTGTAATTGTCAGCACTGTTCAATTCTGGAGCACTGTGCAGTTCTCATTTCAACACTGCTACCTTCTTCCCTGGCTTCGCTGACGCATGCTCCTGGTTTCTCTTCACTTCTCCGGGCATTCCCTCTCAATCTCCTTTGCTATCTCCTCTCCCATTACTTGAACCCTAAGCGTCAGAGTTTTTTCAGGCTCAGCCTTATGTCTTCTCCTCTAGAACAGAGAACTCTCTTCCTAGGTAATTTTAACCACCGCTATGGTTTTAAGTGCTAGCTGAGACATCTTTTTGAAGCTTCTAACCTACGTGTTCAGCTACTACTTACTTGATGTCTTTATTAGGTTGTTCCACAGGCACCTCAAATTTAACATGTTGAGAACTAAACATTTGCTCTTAACTGCCCCGTGCCATGTGTTCTTTAGCAGTGCTCATTCCAGGAAAGCACACAAAGCATCTGTCCATATGCTTATATTAGAAATGTCCTTAACATCTCATCTCCACATTCATTTTTTCCAGTCTTGCAGGCACAGCCTCAAAATGAAATGTTGGATTCGTCCAACTCGCTCTCTTCACACATCATTTCTCGCACAGCCTCCTATTGGTCTCCCCTTTACTACAGTTACCTACTTCCAATCTATTCCCGACAGAGAAGTCACAGTCCTCTTGTGAAATGTAATTATTATATATCACTTGCCTGTTTTAAACCTTTTGCTGTCTTCCCATGATACTTAAGATAAAATCCATACTCTGTAACATGAATGATTAGGCCTGTCATGATTTGGATCCTGCCCATCTCTTCAGCCTCTTCGCACACCTCCACACCTCAAGCACCATCCTGCCACAGGGCCTTGGCACATGCTCCTTAGAATACCTCCTTCCCCACTCTACATGTCACTAAGCCCTATTCATCTTTCAAGTCCCAGCTTAAATGTAATGTCCTCAAGCAGATTTTTCTTGTCTCTGTCAATCTGATTACCATCAATCTAAGTACATGATTATCATGAATATATCATATATATTTCTTTTTAGTAGCTTAATATCCATATTCCCCATCAGACTATAAGCTGCTTTAAGGTAGGGATCATGTCTGTCTTGTTTGTCTATGCTTCCGGTGCCTAGCTTTGTGTCTGGCAAATAGTGGTCGCATAAGTGTATTAGTTTTCTCTTGCTGCTGTAACAAATTACCACAACTTAATGGCTTAAAACAACACAAATTTATCCTCTTATGGTTCCGGATGTTTGTCTCCCAACACAACTTAAACACTTCTTCCTCGGTGAAGTATCCCTGGCCCTCTCCACTCATTAATTCACTCAATGGTTGTTCACTGTGCTGGGCTGAATAATTGTCCCCAAGAATCTCCACTTCCTAATAGCCAGAAGTTGTGAATGTTACTTTATATGGCCAAAAGGACTTTACAAATCTGATTAAGGCAAGGATCTGGAGATGAGGAAGAAGAGAGAGAAATACTAAGACAGAAGATGGTGAGAAGATGGAAGTAGATTTGAAGATGCTACACTGCTGGGGTTGAAGATAAAGAGTCTATGACCCAAGGAACACAGGGATGTGGTTCTGGTAGCTGGAAAAGGCAAGCAAATGGATTCTCCCCTGGGGTCTCCAGAAGGAACTAACAATGTTGACACCTTGATTTCTGCTCTATAAGACTCATTTAGGACTTCCAATATCCAGAGCTGTAGCACTTCTATATTCCGGTGCTGGAAATCCTATCCAGAACCATCAGGCAAGAGAAAGAAAGAAAAGGTATCAAAATAGAGAAAGAGGAGATCACCCTTATTATTAAAAGACATGTTCTTTGGGTAAAGAATTCTAAATTGGAAGTTTTTATAATATTTCTTTCATTACCCTTGAGGTATCTTTCCACTGACCTCTGGCTTCCACATTTGCTGTTGAGATGTCAGCTATTGGTCAAATTGTTGCTCGTTTGTTGGTAATCTGCCCTTTTCCTTTTGCTATGCTTAAGATTTGCTCTTTGCATCTGATTTTCTGCAGTTTTACTGTGATGCATCCCAGTGTAGATTTCTTTTTATTCTGTTGAGTTTCATTTGGGCTTACTGAATAACAAAATTGATGTCTTTAATCAGTTCTCTGAAATTCTTTGACATGGTCTTTTCCAATGTTTCCTCTGCTCCATTTTCTCTCTCTTCCCCTTTTTAAACTTCATTTATGTGAATGTTAGGACTTCTCACTTTTTCCTCTATGTGTCTTATTCAATATTCTGTATTTTCTTTTTAAAAAATTTCATTAGGCTTCATTCTAAATATTTTTCTCTGACTCAGCTTTCAGTTCACAAATTCTCTCTTCAATAGTATGTAATGTGCTGTTAAACCCATCCATTCAGTTCTTAATTTTACTTATTGTGTTTTTCAATTCTATAATTTCTAGTTGGTTCTTGCCCAGTTTTATAATGTCACTTCTTATGGTTTCTATTACTTCGATGAAATTTTTAGGAACACATTTATATCCATGAGCATGTAAGTATTGCTGTTTTACAACATCTGCCTAATAATTCCAATGTTTAGATTTCTGTTGCTCTGTTTTTGTTGTCTACTGTTTTACTTTGTTCTGGCTTGAGATGTCTTGAGTCTTATAATTTGTCACAGTGTTTTGAACAAATTAAAACTATATTGATAGTTTGAGACCCAAGATGCTGTTGTTTTCCTCCACAGAGGATTTTCCTCTTTTTTCCTGTAAGATATCTGAGTACATTAGCAGTCTGAAACAAATATTTGAGGGTTTTTCAGGCTGGAATAAAATCCATGCCCCATGCTTCCAGATTGCAGGTTTTGTCACAAGTGAGAGGAATATTATATTAGGGCTTTTCTGTCTTTGAGGGAGATGAATGCCAGTCCCTAAACCTTCATGTATCTGAGTTTTCAAAAGCTTAGCTCTGTGTCTCAGCTGTTTCTAGTCCCTTGCCAAAGAGCCTCAGAGCCAAAATGGCAGTCCTGGTTGTTCTAGGATACAGAGTGGGTGATTTTCCAAGATCTCAGTGAAGCTCTGCCTCTCAGCTTCCTTTTAACTATCAGCAAATCCTCCTTTCCCAAAAGGCTCTGGCTCACTGCTTACTCTAATCATTTTCTTGTTCTAATTCCTTACTATCTTGCTAGATCTCTGATGCTTGTAAGTATGTGTGTGTGTATTTTGTTCAGTTTTTTAAATTGTCTTCAAGAGGGAGATTTGATTGAAATAATCTCATCTGCTGGTCCTAGAATCTAGAATATGGGTTAATGTTTTAATGTGGGAGACCAAAAGTAAACAAACAAGTAAATAAATATTGTGGCAGGTAATGATAAATGCTATAGAGAAAACTGAGGCAGAATATGGGAGATAGGAATGCCAGGGGTGAAGGAAAGAGTTGCCAGGGAATAACCTTCCAAAATTATGGCACTTGAGCAGATAACCATGAAAAGTGACAGAGGTAATTGGTCTAGGCAATTCTGGGTGTAGCTGGGGCAGAGTGTGTGCAGGGGGTGCAAGTAGAAAGAGATAAAATTAGGAAGTGAGAGAGGTAGCTGAGGGCAGGATCATGTGGGGCCTCACAGGTCATTATTGTCTTTGGATGTTACTCTGAATGAGACGAGGAGCCATTAAAAGTTTTGAGCAAAAGAGTGACTTGATCTTACCTGCGTTTTAAATTGATCGCTCTGAGTCAAGTCCTAGTGGTCCAGGTGGGAAGTTATTGAAATAATTCAGGTGAGGGAATGAGATATGCTGGAAGCAGGGACCAGGATCGTAGCAGCAGAGGTGGTGAAGAAAAGAGTTCAGATTTTAGTATGTAGCATTAAGTATTTTGAAGGTAAAGCAAACAGGATTTACTGATGTGTTGGTTATGGGATGACAGGGAAAGGCAGACCAGGTTTTGGTCTGGGGAACTAGAGGACAGGGAAACCATTTCCTGAGATGTGGAAGACTGTATGAGGAGAAGATGGCAGTGGAGGGTGGGAGGATGTTGGTGGAGAACCAAGAGTTTGATTTTGGACAGGTTAATTTTCAGATTCCTATTAGATGTTCAAGTAAAGACTTGAATAGAGGTTGACTATAAGTCTGTAATTTAGAGAGGTCAGGGCAAAAATTGCAAATTTGAGTCACTGATGTATAAATGCTTCCCAAGCTTAGGGACTGGGGATGGTGTTACCTAGGGAGTAAGTCAAGACAAGGAAATAAGAAGGTTTTAGGGCTAAACTCTGGAGTGTTGTAATGCTTAGTAATCAGTAGGTGAGGAGGACCTAACCAGCTAGCGGAACAGAAGGAGAACCAAGAGAAAGTGATGTCTCCAGCCAAATGAAGAAAGTGATTCAAAAAGAAGCATGATCAACAGTTGCTGACAGGTACAGGTAAAGCCATGGCCATGGATTAAGCAACACTGAGGCTACATTTTAGAAAAGTAAATATAAGGAGTACATGACATTTGACAATATTGGTATGAGAATGACATTTGCTCTTTGGAGCAAAATCCAAGAAAAAAGAATTCTAATGGGAACCTCTGAGCACCAGCAAATAATAGCCTTTTATGGTACCAGCATGACAGAAGTGCCTCTCCATCTCAGCCACGAAAAATGCTCAATGGTTTGCCCCTTTATTTATTTGCAGTATTATTTCTTTAGTCTCAGAAATAGCTTTATACACTTTAATTTCTGGAATTTTTTTATTTTTCACATTTTCAAATTTCATCAAATTTTCCCATATTTGGTGATATAGGACCAGGTGGGTATTATATAACTTTTGAACTAATAAAAAAGGAACATTTGGAATCTTCAAAGAATATAAAAAAATCTTGCATGTCTGTAAGTTCTCAAATGTTCTCCCAAATAACATTAATAAAAACGTTAAGTACCATAATTTCTAAATTATATATGTATCTCTATAATTAGTTCTTTAAGTCTTTGTTTTAAACAATTTATTTTCTTTTCTCCATAGAATACATTTAATCTCTAATTTCCATACGGTATGAGCAATCCAGCTTTCTTTCGTCACAATAGTTTCCAGTTTTTCAATTTAAAAATTGTAATGGGATATTAAATATGCTTAAACTACTTAAATTAAGATATTTAAAATTGGAAATGGGTCCTTTTTAAAGCACATTTGGATATATTTTATGGACACAGAAAATCTTTCAGTTTTAGGAAAAATAAAGTGAACTAATATAATAGTATTGATACAATATAACATAGTGGTTAAGAATGACGGTGTTGAAGTCGGTCAGGCCTGGATTTAAATCTCAGATCTACTGACATCTAGTTTCATAACCTTGGGCAAGTCACTTAATCTTCTTTTTTTTATTTCAGCATATTAAGGGGTATAAATGTTTAGGTTACATATATTGCCTTTGCCCCACCCAAGTCAGAGCTTCAAGCACGTCCATCCCCCAGACAGTGCGCACTGCACCCATTAGGCGTTAATATACCCATCCCCTGCTCCCCCTCCCACCCACTTAATCTTTCTTAACCTCATTCCTTATCTGTAAAATGGGGATAATAATACTTGCCTCATGGGATCATCATGATTTTACAGGGCCAAACATTGGGTAGGTGCTGAATAAAAGAAAGTATTCTTCTTCTTCATCATCATCATCCTTGTCATTCAACAATCTCCAAAGTGAATTAGTTAAAAAAAATAAGCTAGGATAAGCACTATCATTACCAAAGGTTGGGATTGGGTTTACAGGAAAGACATTTATTTACATTAAGGCTTTAACAATAAAATACACTAAGGAGGAAAGGGAGGGAAGACTCGTTGCATTCTTTGTACCGTATGCCAGGTGTTTTTACAGACATCTTTCAGTTAAGCCTGACAACAACCCCGGAAAGGAGGTAGTATATGCCCATTTTATAGATGAAATTGAAGCTCAGAAGGGCTAAGTGATTTGGCCAAGGTCACATAGCTGTTCACTGGCTGAATCACTACTCAACTCCACTTCTTTTGACTCCAAAGCCAGTGCTGTTTATACTAAGCTTCCATATTAGAGTCACTTTGGGAACTATTCAAATGGGGTCACCCACCCTCATCTAGTCCAGATCTGAATCAAAAGCTTATGGGTAGCCAAGGCTTTGATAGCCCTCAGCTTTTATTCTCTCTTTCATCCACAGTCTAACCACATCAAAGGAACCCCAGAATTCAGAGTGCTGGTAACCACACCTGCTGCCTGCACATAGCCTGACTCTGCTGGCTCTTCTCAGCATGGAGTTGGAACATTCGCTACCCTGGATAGGGCCCCTCTTTGGCTGGCAAATCTGATGCAGCTGGGTCTGAGCTGACTGTACCTCCCATGGTCCCATGGATGGAGTAACGCTAATTACCAGTCAATCTCGGGTTGAAGAAGTTGCCCGACTCAGCAAGGCTGGCATTTCCTCCTACGCAGTTCTTTCAGCTCGTTGGCAATGGTATCCAGGAGTGGCTGGAGAATTCTGATAACAGCTTGCTGGTTGGATTCCAGGGGTGTAGCTCAGATTCTGCTGAAGACTCATTGGAAGCTGGAGAAGTACTGACAAAGGAAGTTAATGATGACAACTCTGGAAACTTTGACTACCTCCATGGATGTCTTCACGACTATTTAAAGCATCACCTTGGAGCTAACTGAGACACAAGAAAATGAAACAAACGTCATGAATGAAAATTAACAATCAGTCTGTGACCCACTTAAGTAGATGTTACGCTTCTTGCCAGAGGCCTGGCAGAGAGTACACCCTGACTTAATGGCTTGGTGCCTTCATTTGCATCATTTTCATGTGGAAATTACACAATTGTCTCCTAAGTCCCTTGCAGGACTGTGCCCTCTTCTCATATCTGTTCTTGGTAGCTTTTTCTAACTATGTACTGCTTCAGAAAACACAGCAAGGAACTGGAAAAGGTGACTGGCTCAAACGATTGTGGACAGTGACATGGAAAGTTATACTTACTGTACAATATCAAAGTCATAAAACTTGAGTGAATATATTACATATTTCTGTAAGCTGTTGGCAACATTTCTTCTTTCAAGACTTTGCAAGCTTGAGATTTAATTAACTTTTCTAGTTACATCTCCTTTATTATGTAATCTATGTCCTTGTCTAGCACTGTGCAATAGAAATATAGTGTGAGCTACATGTCATTTTAAAGTTTCTAGTAGCTACCTTAAAAATATTAAAGAAGTAAAATTAATTTTAATATACATTAACCCAATCTATCCAAAACATTATTTAAACCTGTAATCAACATAAAAATTTATTAGTCAGATATATTACATTCTTTTTTTTTTGTACTAAGTCTTCAGCTGGTGTGTATTTTACACTTAGAGCGCCTCTCAATTGGGACTAGCCATGTTTCAACTGCTCCACAGCCCATTTAGCCAGGGGTTACCTTATTGGACAGTACAGCTCTATTCAAATAAGTTGGAAGAAAAACAAATAGGCAAATGGTATTATTAAATGTACAAGTTCTCCAGAGGAAAGTAAACATAGAGAGATTTAAGGCATTATTTCTATGGCATAAATTTTGCTCCCTAATAGGGCATGTGGAGATTCAATGGTAATTAATCCACACCATTTTGGTCTAATCTTGAGGGAAGTGGAAACTGAGTAAGATACTCAAGCTGTAGAATGTATTTAAGGCATAGAGCTTTATAAACTACATGTTCTGCCAAGAGGAGGGCTGTTTAACTGAATTGGTGAGAATGGTAAGCGGCATGGGAGAAGGATGGGGGGTGTGAAGGATGTATCACTTCTGAGATCTTTTCTAATCGTGATGTTTTATGATACCATGTTTTATATCAATTTTGGAAGTACTTTTGAAGTGCTTTATAAAGTTTTATTTTTTTAAATAATTTAACTATTCGAACTTAAATTTTGTCTGTGATACAGATTCAGGATTTATAAATTTTAAATATCAATTCCACCCTAAACAGATAAGCACAGTTGCAAGTTTCTGGGGTTCAAATAGAAGAAGATCCTTACCTATTTGCAGGTAGTTTGCATAGTGACCTAAAACACTGGCTTTGGATTCTGAAAGACTCAATTTCTTGTTCAGCTCTCCCAGTTGTAGGAATTGTGACTTTGGATAAGTCTCTTAAACTCCGTACATATCATCTGTATGATAGAGATAATAATAGTACCTATCACTGAAGATTGGCGAAAGAGTTTACTTGGATAATGTGCAAAGCTCCTGCAAAATTCTCCATAAATATTTGAAATGGCTTCTTCATGTTGGTGGAAATTTTCCTTACAGCAACAGCCAAATAAATGGCTATATAAAATAATATTTCTTCCAACTCCAAAGGGCTCCCTCCCAAAACAGCGACTTCAGAACAAGAGCCATTGAAAAGTGATTGATGTCTTCCTTTTTCAGCCCATAGCAGAAATTGGCTTATGTAGCAGCAACACTGTGAACTAAGAAGAAATGGGGACTAGACACCTCCCTTGCCAGGGGCCTCCCAGTGGAGTCTTGCAGACTATTCTTCAGTGTGCTTTGGCTGAAATTCAATTCTAAGCTCTAGTTGTGTGACCAAAAGCCTAAAGGAGTTAAAAATATCAGCCTCAAAGTTCTGCCTGCTTTGAAAGACCTTCTGGCAACAAGAAACTTATGGCTATACCTCCAGGAGGGCCAGAGGGGCTGAGCTGCATTACCATTTTGTAGGTCTCTTACTCTCCAAAAACACAGGCGAGGTTTTCAAATAAATGTATACTCATGAGGGATAATAATAATAAAGCAGTGGAAAGGGAAAAAAAAGCAGCAGCAGCAGCACAGCGTTCATTGGCCATCTCTGCTCAACAATATGCATTTAGGGGTCTTGCCAGAGAATGGAATGTGCTCACAAGACCCACCTTCCTTTAAGCCACACCTTTATATTATCAACTTATTCTGGAAACAATGTTGCTCTTTCCCATGGGTTGCTTAGCATTTGTACGCTATCACACTGGCCAGAGTACCTTGATAAGTTCCATTGCTCAGGATCCTGGATTCTTGGCTGATCAGCCTCTGCCTAAGGAACTGATGCATAAAATAGACGACTTAGAGGTCAAGAGCCTGGCTTTGAGCCAGACAGACCAACCACTAGAATTTTTCCCTTTTCTTGACTAGTTTGTAATGACAAACTACTTTTCCAAGTCTCAGTTTCTTCTATAAATAATGGATAGACAGATACTTGTTTCATGAGGTAGTTATTAGGATCAAATAAAAATGCCTATAAAGTGCTTAGCAAAGTGCATAGCACTTGGTAATATTTCAATAAATGATAACTGTTTTCCCACACAAGACTTGTGGGAAGGCATCTTATCCAATTTCAGGACCTCTGTCCCTCTGGAAAACTGTCAAATGTTAACAATCTATCTAGTGTCAACAACCTATACAACCAGAGTAAGACTGCAACAAGACCATTTACCCTGGCTCTGCACAAATCTCCTGTAGAATAAAAATACCTGTGACTCAAGAAGCATGGAATGTTAGAACTAGAAGGGTCTTTGGAGACCATTTAGTCCAATCTTTTATTTTCAAATAAATAAAAAAACAAACAAATCCTCTGAATGGTAAAGAAAGTTGACCCATGTCAAGAGTTAGAGGCAGGGCTGTTGTTCAAATTCAGATTTCTTGACTCTTAATTCTGTGATCTGACAAACTCAAGAGCTTTGCTGGTTAGAACAACTGAAATGGCAGGGCTTGAATGACCATGGGGAAAACTTCCTAAACTTCTAATTCATCTCATTAACCACTCATCTGAAATTCTATGATTATATCATAATATGTTCTCTCAATAGTAAATGGAGAGCAAGTAATTATAAGATGCCACCTTAAAAGGAACTCCCCACTTGATAGGCCATCATCATCATGGCGGGTTTGCCTTAACTCATTTGAGATTAAGGTATAATGTGTGAAACAATTCATCAAATACTTGTGGCCATTTATGCCAAAGAATTGGGGGGAAATCATAGAAATCTATACTGTGACCTATAAGCCAGGAGGCCTTTATGGCAAGTGCAATGTTATGCCAGACAGCCTCTACGATGACACCCAGTAATCCCCACTTCCTGGTATTCATATTGTTGGGTAATCTGTTCCTATAGAGCATAGGCTGAATTTATTAACTTGCTCCTAACAAACAGAATACAGCAAAAGGGATAGGGTGTCAATTGTGAGATTAGGCTATAATAAGACTGTGGCTTCCACCTTGAGCACTCTCTTTCACTCTCCTTTGGTTTACCCACTTGGGGAAAATGATCTGCCCTGTCGTAAGGCAGCCCCGTGGATAAGCCCACATGAGTTAGCTCAGAAGCAGATCTTCTGAGGTCTGCCAATAGCCACATGTGTGAGCTTAGAAGCAGTTCTTTCAGCCCTATCAAGTCTTGAGATGACTGCAGCCCTGGCTGACAGCTTGACTGCAACCTCATGAGATACCTTGGGCCAAAGACTCCCAGCAAAGCTATTCCTAGATATCTGACCCACAAAAATTGTGATATAATAAATGTTTGCTGTTTTAATCTGCTAAATTTGGGGGTAACTTGTTACATAACAATAGATAAGTAATAAAAAATGCAGGTTGGAATATAGCAACCCTGAGCAACCTTGATGCAGTAGTCCCCTACAGAGCAAATATCTTTATTCTCGTCACAGACAGTCCAGAAAAAGCACCAACTCATTTTCTATGAGACTCCTCAAGGTTCTATGAAAATCAGACAATTATACTTGCGGATGATCTCAGTGCTGTTATCTGGATGGTGAAAGTGGGAAAGTTCTGTTTATTGCCATCCTCAGTGCCTGGCGCATGTTGGCTCTTTATAAATATTTATGAATGAATGAAAGATCCATCCCAACAGCATACCTGTGGATCTTGACCAGTCGCATGGGAATAATACTTTAAAAATTTCTTCCCTTATTTCCTCTGTAATTTCTCAGTAATTCAGGTGTTTGTTTTTTTTTCTTTCCGATGCATCCCATCTGCTTGAAAGATAAACCAAGAGACATTGCTCTAGAGAAGGAAGTGTTGGGTACCACATTGAACAAATGTCTTCTTTTTTAATTCCATAGCAAGACAGATTTGTAAGTCAGATACTGATAACAGAAAAACATTTTTTTAATAAATTCCAAAGTCTTTTTTCCATATAAGAAGCCATGCTTATCTATCTGAAAGTATAGTTTTCCTCTAAGTCATGAGTAGAATGGACTTGGGAGGGACCCAAGGAAAGTTCGCATAAGATAGGAATAGAAGATAAGAAGTCTTTTGCCAAAACAAGAGAAGGTGGCAACTGACCAGAGGCTAAGACCCTGGCTTCCCCTCCTGTAGTCACTTCTGGGTGGCACCTTAAGGGCTGTGCAAAAGCAAAAGTCCGGAAAGTTTGGGGAAAGGAAAAACCAGAGACATTTGTGTCCCACTTTCAATTTGGGATTTGGAAGGAGATTGCCTCCTGGAGCACACCACCATGAAAAGATGGGGTATCACCACAAGGTAGAGGAAGACAAAGAGAAGTACAAAACAAAGATGCTACACCTATTACACTACTCAGGATTTACATTGTCAAATTTTAACCTCAATTAACAAGTAGGTCAGCTCAAGTTTGACTGGTTTCAGAATGCCCGAGGCCCAGGTTTACAGTCTGTGGGAAGAAAGGTGGGGATGCTCCTACATATGTGACTGATTCCTGCTGCTTTCTGCCCCTGACTGGCAAGATTCTGTCCAAAATTGCCTGTTCCACAACAATGTCAGTTGGCAAGTGCTGCCTTTGCTGTTGATGCTCTCTGGATAACCATAGTCATTCTTCTTTGGGGCCAGTGTAGTATCATCATAGGTCGATGGCCCTGGGCTCTCACCTTAGCCCTGCGGGCTGTTGGCTGTGTGATTTGGGGCAACTTTCTTAATCTCTCTGAGCCTCATTTATTATTATTAATAGTAACAACACAAAGTAATAATAAATAAGTGTAATACCTCAGGGCTTATTATGTGAAAAGCACTTTACAAAGCATGAAATAGGCATTATTTTATTTAGCCGTCGCATTCACCACATGAGGTAGGGACTACCATTATCCGCATTTTACAGATGAGGAACATGCCACAAATCACAGAGCTAATAAGTAGCAGAAGCAAGAATTGAATCAAGGTCTGGCTGACTGCAAAGACCACTGAGCTTGATCACTGTGCAGGAGGACCTCATGAGATAGCAGATGTACCTCGTAGCCTGGAAGAACCCTTCTATGGAACTTCCCTGCTAGTCTGCATCAATACTTTGTCCAGAAAAATAATAGCATTGATCCCTGTGTGGTCAAGGTAACTTTCTTTTGTGTGTGTGACTACAACTTTTAAACAAGTCCCACATTTATTCTAACAAAAATCTTTGGATCTGTACCTATGACTTTTCACTTTCCATCAGGTTCATATTGGGGCTGGGGATCATACCCCTGTAAGCTTCCCCTAGATCTGGGAACAGGTGCCTGCTGGTGACCGCCTGCAGCAGCATGCCTGAAAACCAGTGACGGTCTGGGCAGCTTCTCAGCTGCTGAAATTAGCCTGCAGGATCCTTGTAGGCAAAGGTGCATTTTAGGACAGCAGTACCAAACAGCATCACAGAATGGCAAGTGATCAGAACACAGCCCCTTCCACATTTCCTCTAATGTCCAAATAGCTCGTGCTTGTGTTTGACCCCATTGCATAGCTTGCTTATATAGAGAGCAAGAATCTATTTATCTGTATATCAACAAATATCCACTCCCATACAATTCAGGAGCTGAATAATAATGACTTTCTTTTAATAAATTTTAATTATAATGAAACAAATTCTTTTTTTCAGAGGACTGTACCATATTTTAATTAGTAAATTCATTTATTGGGAATGATTTCATTAGCAGCTGAATTCTTCCAGGGGAATCATTTAGAGTTATTGGTGATAATAATGACTGGATAATAATGCTTCTTAATGAATTACCATGAGCAATAAGTATAACTTAATAGCTCAGTCTGGAAAGACATTTCTGATCTAGAGCAAGAATATTCAAGACAGAAGAAAGAATGTACTCACCAAGTTGCCCTCCACTCCCCTGACCAGGCATAATATAGAAGTTGGGAAGAGTAGGCTTAGAGTCAATGTCATTTTCAAGGTCACTCAGTGGGTTAGAGGCACAGCCAGGGGTTCTGACTCTCAGGGCATCAAAGTCACATCACTTCACATTCATGTTCTGCCACACAATTGTGGCAGTAACTGTGGACACATTAGCTCACTACCCCCTCCACCTTTGGGATGGAACTTAGAGGTTATCACAGTTTATATTTACAGGAAGGATTCAAAATATTTATTGAACAGAAAGTAGAGGTGTGTTAGGAATCCAAATTCAGGAGGAATTTATCAAAACCTCAACATTCCAGAGGCCCAGCCTCTCAATTCCCCTGCGCTACAATCCAAGAGGTGGCATGAGGTGACCCGGTCATATAGAAAACGATAGAGCTAGGATTCGATAGCGGCCTTGGTGACTCCAGTCCAGGCTCTTTCTACTTCCCCACAGCAACAGCTTATTACCACTTCCATAAGAAACCCCAAAGGGGAGAACTAAGAATCCCCTTGTCTCTGTGCATGTCCAGATACTCTGTTATGCGATATGCCCAGTGCCCCTTTTAGGTAAAGTCATAGCATTCGGCTCAGTTGGAGGGAAGCAGGAGCCATAGTCCTTACCCTTGAGGAATTATTCTTCCTTCTGGCTGATAAACTGAAAGTATTCAGAGAGATCTTAGGTTCAGTGTGACTGCTGGCACAAAATTCAGTGCTAAGTGGAATAATAATAAATTACAAACTCAAGTATCTTCCTGTCATCCTGACTTGGAAAGCTTATTGCTACACAGATAAATCCTTCAACCAGCACAGGAAAAATATCAACACCAGCTCCTGCATTTTACCCGTTTTGATAGTTGGGTTTGCAGTTTAGTATGTGGTATTAACACCTTGGAATCCACCATCTTTGGCTCGCATTTGAGTCCCCTCAACGATCAAGGCTCCACCACGTGTTCCCATGCCAGCTGTAAATTTGCGACTCTTTACTAATTGCCTCTGTTTCTTGTTGAACAGATTCTTTTTGCACAGATTTGGGGAGTTGTTGACATTCTGTCCTTGTAAGTTGACACCGTGGTACCCGTTGCATGTAGAGGCAAAGGGTATTTAGTAGATATAGTATTTCCTAATTGTCCCTCCTTCAAAGCCTCTCCTGCTGGAACTGACACCCCTCCCTTCTGCTTTCTCTTTCTAACTTTCATTTCCCCTGCACCCCACTGCAGTATGGCTTTGGCCTCATCACCATCCACTGATACCACCAACAACCTTCTAGTTGCTGTATCTATTGAATACCTTTCAGGCTTATTATATTTGACTTTTATGCCACACAGTTTATTGTTCTCTCCTTCTCAAAACTCTCTTTTTAGGACAGTACTGATAATTATTGTTGTTATTATTATTATAAGTTTGCATTATAGAGTGCTTACAATTTATAAGGCAGTGTGTTAAGCACTTTACATGCATTCTTTCATCGAACACACATAACCCTATGAGGTAGATATTATTTCTAAATTTCAGATGAAGAAATTGAGGCACAGAAGGTTAAGTAACTTGTCCAAAGTGACACAGCTAATAAATTTCAGAGCCAGATTTTGAACCCAGATTTGCCTGCCTTCAGAACCCATATCTGTATTATGCTACATTGCCTCCTAAAATTGGTTGTCTTAGCTGACCTGCTATAGCAGATTGGGTGGTTTAAACATCAGATATTTATTTCTCACAGTTCTGGAAGCTGGAAAGTCCAAAAGCAAGGTGTAAATAGACCTGGAATGTATGGATTTAAGGAATGTAGCTGGCTGGAGAATAGGGGTAGCCATGTAAGCATCTTCCTATCAGTGTGTAATTAAGGGAGGATATATGCAGGTGCTTCAAAACCAAAATAGCTCTCTTTGTGAATAAGATTTCTACACTTTGTTCAAAATTCATGGGTTAATTCAAAACCAAAACCAAAATCCAATGTGTGAAAAAGGGACACTTTTTGCAAACTTTTGCAAGTTTCTGATGGTTTCAGGCTCCTCCAGAAAAAGAATGTTTTGTCTATGCCTGGTGTTTGTCTGTATCCTTTAAATCATTAGGAACATTGGGAGTGGGGTAAGATCTATGATTCACATTAGCCTGTTTTGACATTTGTGTTAGTACGAAGACTGAACATGTGAACCATGTTCCCAGCAAAACTAATAACGATAATGGTATCACTTACCATGGACCAGGTGCTGTGTTAAACCTGGCAAGTCTGGTGGAGGATGAAGGTCCTTGTGGGGATGTAGGGCGGGGCACCTACTAACAGCAGATGCAGAACCATAGAGCTAACCTGCAGCTGACCACATGCACATGAAGGAGCCTAGCTGACCCCAAAAGACCCACCTAAGTGAACCTGGCCTAAATTACCACCCCATAGAATCATGAGCTCCATAAAGTATTGTTACGTTCAGCCATTAAGTTTTGGGGTAGTTTGTTCTGCAGCAATAATGAACTCCTACAACCTTCAACTAAATCACCTTTAAAAAATAACTGTGAAATCATGAGTCTGATATACTAGTAATGTATTTTCCTAGTACACAATAGAAGGAATATACAGTATAACTATTAAATTCTCTCACCAATATTAAAGAAGTTAAGAAAAAGAAGATATTATTCTAGGCAAGGTAGATGGTTAAGATAACATTTAGAGAGGAGAGAATATTTAACTGGGTTTGGAAAAACACGCAGGATGTGACTGCATAGAGGTCGGCCAGGACAGAGATACTGGATGAGGGAGGAGAGGATATTCTACAAATATAAAGTGTATTGGGGGGATAGTGAGTACATCATTTGGTTAAGACATAAGTCTTTTGGTTTTGTTTCTTTGTGAAGTTCTAAATCTGGAAAAAGAATTTAGTTTGAGAAAAACTTTAATGTAGGCGAATGCCTTCAGTGAAATAGCCAAATAAATAAATAAATAAATACCACCTGTTCTTTTGAGCTGAGACCAGTGCATTTCTAATATCGCTTTTAACCAGAAGGGATTGATTTTTAAGGGACCATAACTCTGTTTTTTTTTTTCGTCATAAGGGGCAGAGAATGACTTGCCATTCCTACAGTGAATAATCTAGACCCAGCAGAAGACAGATTCTAGAGCTGCTGATAAGGTAAACAGAAAATGCAGGTGACCAGAAGCTAGGGCACCAGCTGACGCCCTCATGCAGCAACTAATGAGCTGTGTTACTTTGGGCAAGTGACACATCTCTGGATCTCGGCTTCCTCATCCATCAAATGCGGGGGCTAAACCAGATGATCTCTAAGATCCCTTCCAGCTCTAAAATTCTGTCATTCTCAGTCAGCGATTCAGTAAGACAAGCAGACATCAAGAGATCGTCAGATTCAGTGCTGATTCAGCCCACGGGGCAGAGGTGCTTCTGAGTTCTTAAGGGCAGAACTGTGGAGTTCCAGCCCACCAGGCCTGAGTGAGGCTGCCTGTATAATGACTTAGTATAACTCAGGCTCTTCCCTCAGCGTGGGCATGTGTGTGTTGGGTGAGAGTGAATAGTGAAAAAAAGGTTAAAGTCTTCTGACTGTATTGTATGTAGTCAGTCTAAAAGATTATCACATCTCTAAGAAGCACTCAAGATATTACTGGAGATCAATTCACATTTTGCCGGCAAATACCACAGTCAGGCTCAGCAAATTTCCCAAGCCAGAACATCCTTAAAGGGAGCTCCTGGAGATCCCATCTTGGGATAAGGCACAACATTCAAAACAGAGACCAGAGTCACTGGAGTGGATGATAAATGAGAAAGGAGAAGGAGAAAAGAAAACTCTCTCATAATCACCTATGTATTCAACCTCTATTCAGTCAACTTAGCACCGTCTACAGGCCAGGCACTGTTGCAGATGCTGAAAACACAGCAGGGAACAAAACCAACGAAAATTCCTGCCCTTAAGGTTCTTACCATCTCTACCTAATCCCTTCTGCAATAGCCAGGACATGCACTTTTATACAAACATCTGTTTCTGGGGTGACTATTGTTCGCTTTCTTTTGTTTCCTTTGGGCAGACAGTAAAGAGTTGGTGGGCTTGGGGGTAATTTTCTGGTGGGGATGATTGAAGGACTGGGGACACCTGAAGGATACTTACTTGGCTGGGTCAAAGCTTGACTTAACTTGTTCATTCATCCAATCATCAATTATTTATAGAGAACCAACTATATAAAAGCCAGGCTCTGCAGTTAAAAAACAAACAGACAAAAAGTAAATAAGCCAGTAAATAAGCCCTGTCTCAAAGATATTCCTAGCCTAGTTTTCCCTAGTGAGGGAAAAAGGCATTTGAAATACATAATTACAATGCAATATAATCTATGCTATCACAGAGTGCACACAGAGTGGACTCCAAAAAGGGGAACAGTTAACTATAGTGGAGCAAATTCCAGGGACATCTTCCCAGAGGAGGTCTGGTAACCTGGGTTTCAAAGAACGAGTAGAAATTTTGTTGCAGGCTGAGGGGACAGCATGTGCGGAATAACAGCAGGAAGAGCGGTTGCATTATATTTGGAGAGCGGTGGTGGTTCTGTGTGGCTAGAGCAGTCATTCCCCTCCTTGCTGCATATTAAGATTATCAGGAGAGCCTTTAAAACTACAAAGACCTCCCGTACCACCAGCTCAATTAAATCACAACATTTAGGGGTGCAACCCAGGCCTGCAGGAAATTTTAAGACTCTCCAGGTAACTCTCAGGTACAGCCGTGGTGGAGAACAATGGCGCTAGAATAGTATTATACTTCCCAAATTTTAATGTCATATGAATCACCTGAGGATCTTTTTAATACAAATTCTGATTCAATAGGTCTGGGATGGGCCTGAGAACCTGCATTTCTTACAAGCTCCCAAGGTAATGGTGATGCTGCTGGTCCACAGAACACTCCAGCAAGTGGCCAGAACAGGGGTTCTCAAAGTATGGTGCCTGACCCATCAGCATCACCTGGGAACATAGAAGAAATATAGATTTTCAGGCCCTGCCCCAGATCTACTGAATTAAAAACTCTGGATATGGGCATGCAGCAGTCTGTGTTTTCAAGCCTTCTAGGTGGTTCTGATACACCTTGAAGAGTCACTATAGTGTTTGAAAACCACTGCACTAGAGCATCGGAAGGTTGGGTAATGGTATTGAAAGATACTAGAAATGTACATGGGGTATGATTATAGAGAATCCGGTATACAAAGAGTTAGAACTTTATCCTATAGGAAACAGGGAATCCTTGGATAGTCTTAAGAAAGGGAGGGTGATCTAATTTGAAGTTAAGTTTTGAGAGAACTCTCTCCAGTAGAAGTGTCCCTTTGAGGCACTTCCTAACTATGTACAGAGTGTCCCAGTTGCTTTGGTTCCACTGATGGTCCTTTCCAGCCACATACCCCAGGCCTCAGGCCCCCTACAGAAATCTCAGGGTTGTACGAAGGCTCTGGGTCCTGCCTCATGCCTGCAAATTTCTGGCTGGCATGACTTCCCTGGTATCTGACCTGCTGCTTATCCATGATTTCTCCCTCTTTCCTGGGTCCCTTTTGGGGATTACTGCCTATGGGTTGTCGGTCCCCTTTGGCTTGACTTCTCTTGGGCCTGGCCTCTTGGGTCTTCCCAACTTGGCTTTAAGCATGGCATTCCACCATTACCCCCATTCACACGCCACACCCGACTCCCACCACAAGCAGAGCAAAGTGTCCTAGGCCTTGGCTTCTCTGGGAGGAGGCACTAGACAGGAAGAGCTGAAAGAGACTGTAGGTCTGGCTGGCAGTGACTTGCTAGGTGGACAAGGCCAAGTCGCTTACCTCTCTGGGCCTCAGTTGTCTCGTTCATTTATCCA
This sequence comes from Indri indri, assembly GCA_004363605.1. NCBI lineage: Eukaryota > Metazoa > Chordata > Mammalia > Primates > Indriidae > Indri > Indri indri. Next base: position 21,487 of record RJWJ010005482.1, read on the forward strand.
GTCTCAGTAACTGGATTAAACAACCATTAAAGAGACACAACATAAAGCTCTATAATTCCATAGAAAGCATTTGCTTTGCAGGATTATTTTATTAAAAATATATTGTGCAATCACAAGTCTTTGTCCCCTGGATATGGAAGAAGCTTACTTTTCAAAATACAGAACCTGTCCTTACAAGCTCAATATCAAGGTGTAAAATGATAATATTTTAGAAATATTAACTAACTTTTTGGCCCCAGATGTCTTCCCCTATGCCCTTTCTCCTGTTCAATTAGATAGACAATTCTGTACTTATTGCCTCCGGGAGAGAGATGACACATCTGAAAGCAGATGTTTTGTTTCCATAAGTCTAAGCTTTTAGGACAAAGGCTGCAAAATGGTGGCCCTTGGGGCGAAGCTGAGCCACAGACGTGTTTTGTTGGACCTGCAGTGAATTTTTTCAAAATGAATGAATTTCCAACATTTCAAATCAGAAAGATTTGCATAAATTGAAAATTTCCAGCTTCTGATTGAAAAATTAACTGGACGATTTGGCAACTTTGGTCCTCAGAGAGAAAAGCTCTGCCACCCCCTCTCCTGGATGGAAGGGTCTTGGGAAGGCAGCAAGACTGCAAAGCCTTAGCCTACGCAGGCAGAGCCCTGTGCAGCTCCAGACTCATCGTGAAGATAGTGGGGTCTGCTGAGCCCAGGACCAGAAGATGGACAGCTCAGGGTGATACATGTGGTCCATGGCCAAGGACCTAATGGCATAAAGGGTGGATCTCAGCAGATGCCTTTGTGGACAAATGGCATAGAGGACAGGATGGCTCCTATCGCCTCCATCTTTTTGGTCCCAGGTAGGTAGGTGCCCTAGTCTTAGGTGAGCATGTCAGAATTGAGACATAATCCCAATTATGGGGTAGAGAGAGGAATAGAAAATCTCTAACATTGAGATTAAGTCTCTGCCATATAATGGAATGGGGGTTCAAAATAGAAATTACTGTGAATTTGAGAAAAGTAAAGGAAATATATTTTCTGCATGCCTCAGTTTGGAACTTAGATATGTAGCCATTATAAAAAAAAAGTAGGATTTACTTACATACTTGTTTTCTATGTACACACGTCTTTTAAAAAATGACATGCAGTGCGGGTAAGAAGGGTGGAAAGAGAAAACGACAATTGTGGCTGAATCTTCTTGTCCAGAATGAGAAGAAAAATTGGTTCATTCCAAAGAGTTTGGAGATGGATTTGATCTTTGCACCGGTGGTTCCTGGCATGTTTGGGTCATGGATTCCTTTGAGGAGCTGATAAAAGAGACCTTCTGTTCCAAAAAACACACACAGCCACAAAACTTGTACAATTTTGTACAAATTCAGGGGCGTTCAGAACCCAACCCCTTTGGAAGCCCATCCACGGACCCTAGGATTAGAAACCTGCCTCTGCCTGCCACTCTTCCTGTCCCCATTTTCTTTCAGGGGATGTTAGCAAAAAAAGAAACTCCTCAGCCTGTTTGGAATACAAAGAAAACTGCCACCCACAGTCTGTCACCCCGGTACCCTCGCCATCTGCAGCCTTTCAAATCCCTTGCCCGCTCCCACCTCCCCAGAGGCGCCCTGCTGCCGGCTCTTGCTGCAGGCGTGGCGCTTGTTGATCTCTGCCTGGAGCATCCTCGTCAGGGCTGCCTGACACCAATGCGAGTTATAAATAGAAGCGGATAGGGCCCTGTGTGCTCACCCCACTTCTGGCAGGGGACGCTTAGATTTGCTGACTGTCAGAAAATTTACACCAAACACAAAAGTATCCTGGGCAAGAGATGCTCAACCGAAAGGGTGGAGAAACATGTGGCTGAAGGTGAGGCAGAAGCATCCCCCGCCAGCGGAAGCTGCAGCACATTGTTCTGCATACTCGACTGGGGCAGCCATCCCACCAGCCACCAACGTGCATGGATGGAGTCTCCTTTGTGTGGAGAACCTCTTTAGCCTGGTAACATGGTGGAGAGAAACAGTGGAGGCTGGGGACTGGAGGCTGGTCATGAAGGACCTGCTCACTGATCACATGTACTTTGGGCACTGCTGTGTGTCCAGCACTAGGCCAGGCCCTCCGGAGTCCTGACACCTCCCTGCCTTCCAGGAGCACATATCCTACTGCAAGAGGATGCGACCAGGCAATGCTCACCTGTGCACTCCGTGTGGTCGAGGGCTCCTCCTGGCCCCACTGGCCTACTGTGAGGCACTCAGCAAGCCGCTTCACTCTCTGGAGCCTCATTTTTCCCCACTCGGAACATGAAGGTGTCGGACATGACCCAGGAGGTTCTTTTCCAGGTAGTGAAACTTCTCTGGTTCCACACGGCCCTTATACGCAGATTTTGCAGGAAATGGTATTGCTGCCATTGAGCCACTAGATGGCGTCTGTACTTAGTTTAGGAGGAATGCTACCTTAGATCACTGGTAAGAACCACCACACACACAAAAATGGGCTGCTTAAGGCAGTGAGGAATTATGTAGCGTTAAACGGAAAATCGAAATGCAACGCAGCCATAGTGTCTGTTACCTGCATGATAAAATGTGCTTAAACCAACTATCGAACTGATCCTGTGCTGATTGAGAAGGCACTTGGGGATCTAGGAGAATCTTGCAGTTGTGCTTATGGAGCAGGCACAGGGTGTGCTGCACTGATGTCAGGAGAGCTACTTCTAGTCTCAGCTCTTGCTCTAGGAGTTTGACTTCACTCAAGCATGCATCCTTCCTCTGCCTTGGTTTCTGCATCTTTAAAACAAGGAGGGGCTCAACCAGACTCTGTGAATTAAGCCTTCTGTGATTCTCTGGATCGGACTGCCAAGTGCCAGCCAATAATGACTTCCAGCACTATACACAGATGAGAAATTCCAATATTGTTGGCCTCTAGGACAAGAGAAAGGAGCCTTATTGACACGTACACATTTACAACACAACATGCTGCTGCCATGATTGAGGCAGCTTGAGGGAGTCTCTGACCTTTGCCGAAGAAGCCTTTGCCAAAGTAAACATCCCTTTAAACCCGAACTCTGCTTCTGTGCAAGGGAGTGTGGCAGCAGGTCCAACTTGTCAGGCAGACCAAGTTGTCTCACTCATGGCCAGAACCGGTTTCCTTGGGCAAATAGCTTGAGTTCCTGCAGAAAGTCTTCCAGCTCCTTCCAGGGCCAACATCATTTCTTTCTCTCCTTTGTAATTCCACACTGGCTTCATTTCCACCCACTTCCCTTCCTCTGGGTGCATCAGACTTCATTCTGGTCAGGGGAGGAATTCGTGGCTCTGAAGAATGGAAGATACACTTTCTAGAGCCAGTGGACACAAATGAGCCAACATACTAATCTAAAACAGTTTCTCAAAGTGTGGTCTGTCGGCTACATGCATCAGAATCAATTGTGCTAAAACTGCAGATTCCAGATCCTACCTGGATCTTCTAAGGCAGGATCTCCATGGGGAGCCTGGGATATGCATTTTCATGAGTATTCTGGATGAGAAGTTTGAGATCCACTGCCTCACAAGGCCCTTCATCCAGGTTGAGAATATTTGAGTTATAGACAATTTAGTGGAATTCTTGGCACTGCAACGGAATAAGGGCTAACCATGTATGGTTTGAGTAACCATACATGGCATACACTGAAACAGAAAAAATGCGTAAGAGCCACGTGAGCAGTAGCTCCCATGGGGCTTCTCTGAGTGGCAGTGTGTTTGTAGAGTCCAGGCTGCTCATCTTCTTTAAAAGTGGAGAGATGTACATTTTCCTTCCCACATTCATCAGACTCAAGGGCAGCAACTCACCCTAATTAGCTATCTCACAAGAGACTGGTAAATAAACTACAATGTTATTTAATTATTTTTTTAAAAAAGACAAAATTGCTAAGGAAGCTGGAATATTCATGTCAGCATGCCAGGGAGTTGCTCTTTTTTTAAAGAAAAGTCTATATAGGAAGGAAAATTACCAGTAGCAGGTGGTTTGATGAGCATGGACTAAGAGTGTGGGAATTAGATGATGTTAAAGTCATGAGATGTGGCACGCGGCGACATAATCTCCACCACAGGGAAGGCAATGACACCAGACCGGCTATTACTAAGTGCTTCCTATGGACCACACACTCGCCCCACTTTTAATCTTGTAGGAATATATTTGGCAAAGGGACAAGAATCTTTTTGCTACCTGGTTTGAGCTAGCAAATGACAGCTAACCCAATGATAAATCTTTACTCTTGTTTTTTCTTCTTTTGCTATTTTATTTTTCCTAGACCCTTATAGCCATTACACAAGTGTCAACTCCATCTTTATTCTATCCAGTTATGACACAATTGAACAGAATTATTGAGAAGCAGCCTAGTCCTACTGACTAATAAAATCTCACAGGGTAATTTTCTCTACAAATGAGACACTGTTCATTACCTGTAATTCCATTTGCAACATCACCTAATCTGCACACTTGCTAAACACATATTTTACAAAAGGAGGCATAGCAAATAAAATATTTATTTTTCTAGTATACTATGTTCAAACTATGCATACACTTAATTCTTCACATCGCTTTGAAAAGTACAGCTAAACCAGCCTTAGATGAAATAGAGGCAACCTGTACTTTGTTTACGTGTGATGCACTTCTAACCTGTATGTATCTAACTGGATTTAAGGCTCAGCTTCCAATCTAGGTCACAACGGTACGCACAGCCTCCCTGATGTTCCCCATCATCCCATGGGTCCACTTTGTTACCATTAGTCACTTGTCAGGTGGGCTCTATTGATGTAATCTGTCCTCCTGGGCTTTATAGGTTACAGTTTTCCTATAATCAACTTAAATTTAGGGGAAAGGACAAAGCCAGAGAAGGCAGATGTATTGAAGCCTTGCATGTGCTTATAGCAGCTGCTGAAACTGCTGAAACAGAAAACACTGGCTTCTTTCCCAAGAGCTTATATTTAAAATAATAATAATAATAATATTGTGTAGATATAAAATGGTTGACACATTAAAGATATAATACTCTTAGGACATGATCCACATTTTCCTGTTTCAATGAAAAGAGAATGGGATTATCACACAGAAGAGAGCTAAAGGTATAGATAGTACAAAATAAATAATTTACCAAACATGTATTTTTCAGTTGTAACACATTTTTAAAATTTACAGTACCACATAGAAATAGAGGTAAAGTGTTTCGGAAAATATATTTTAGTCTAGACATTCTCTGACCACACTATTCTGCCTTTCCAGAACTTTCCATCCCTGCTCTGACCCTACCTGTTCTTTGATTTTCATAAGATTGTCTGCAACTTGTATACTCTATTTTACCTCAGTCTTTCATTCTGTATCTGTCCTTTCCTGCTTCACTGTCTTTCCTTTCCTGCCCAGGTCCCATCGTCCATCACTTCAACTACTCTCTACCTAGAGAACCTTCTGTCCTTCTATTACCCTGTCTTATAAATCACCAGTGTTGGATTAACTTGGACATACCCATCTTCTCCTACTCCACACACTGGTAGCCAAGCATTGGAGAATGCACATGGCTAGGTAGATTGGGGCTCCTGTACATTTAGGATTTCCAGTCTCATCTGGGTCCCCATGATTCTGGCCATTCTCATCTGTGTCCCTAGTCAGTTTCCTTTTACCTCTTTTCTCTGAGGGAGGTCCAAATTTTGCTACTCTATTCATGTTCCTTAGCCCGTTCCAAATACTCCCACTTTCTTTATGTTTTAATTTCAAAATATTACAGGGGTACATATGTTTTTGGTTACACGGGTTGCTTTTGTAACACTTGAGTCAGGGTTATAATTGTGCCCATCACCCAGTTAGTGTTCATCGTACCCATTAGGTAGGTTTTTGCCCAACCCCTCTTCTCCCCTCCCCTCTGCTTGATTCCCACTGAATTTTACTTCCCTCTGTGTACATGTATGCTCATCAGTTAGTCCCAATTTAATAGTGAGCACATATGGTTCTTGTTTTTCCATTCTTGAGATACTTCACTTAGGGTAATGTTCTCCAGTTCCATCCAAATTGGTGCAAAAGGCATTACTTCATCCTTCTCCATGGCTATGTAGTATTCCACAGTATACATGAACCACATTTTGTTAATCCACTCATAAACTGATAGACACTTGGATTTATTACATATCTTTGCAACTGTGAATTGTGTTGCAATAAACATTCACATGAAGGTGTCTTTTTGATAAAATGACTTATTTTCCTTTGGGCAAATACCCAGTAGTGGGATTGCTAGATTGAACTGTAGGTCTACTTTTGGTTCTTTGAGGACTCTCCATACTGTTTTCCATACAGGTTATACTAATTTGCAGTCCCACCAACAGTGTATATGCATTTCTTTCTCTCTGCTTCCATGCTAGCATCTTTTGTTTTTGGACTTTTTAATAAAAGCCATTCTAACTGGGGCAAGGGGGATATCTCATTTTGGTTTTAATTTGCATTTCCCTGATGATTAGTGATGTTGAGCATATTTTCATATGTTTATTGGCCATTTCTCTATCTTCTTTTGAAAAGCTTCTGTTCATATCTTTTGCCCACTTTTTAATGGGGTTGTTTCTTTCTTCCTGATTTGCCTGAGTTCTTTGTAGATTCTGGTTATTAGCCCTTTATCAGGCTACTAATTCTTCCAGTCGGTAGGTTGTCTATTTGCTCTGTTGATTATTTCCTTAGCTGTGCCAAAGCTTTGTAACTGGACTTTTAATCAAGTCTCACTTATTTATTTTTATTGTTGCTGTGATTGCCATTGGGGTCTTCTTCATAAATTCTTTGCCTAGACTGATATCTAGAAGAGTTTTTCCTGTATTTTCTTCTAGAATTCTTATGGTTTCATGCATCACATTTAAGTCTTTTATCCATCTTGAATTAATTTTTGTGAGTGGTGAGCGTTATGGATCCTGCTTCATTCTTCTGCATGTGGCTATCCAATTTTCCCAGCACCATTTGTTGAATAGGGCTTCTTTTCTCCAGTACATATTGTTGTCTGCTTTGTCAAAGATCAGTTGGCTGTATGTGTATGGTTTTATATCTGGGTTCTCTGTTCTGCTCCTTTGGTCTATGTCTCTATTTTTGTACCAATACCACACTGTTTCGGTTACTATAGCCTTGTAGTATAGTTTGAAATCTGGTAATGTGATGCCTCCAGATTTGTTCTTTTTTCTTAAGTTTGCTTTGTCTATTCAGGCTCTTTTCTGATTCCAAATGAAGCACAGAATTATTTTTTCTAGATCTGTGAATTATGACAGTTGGTATTTTGATGGGGATTGCATTGAATCTATAAATCACTTTGGGTAATATGGACATTTTATAATATTAATAACAATGTTGATTCTGCTGATCCATGACCATATATGTTTTTCCATTTGTTCGTGTCATCTGCAATTTCTTTCCTCAGTTTTTTGTAGTTCTCTTTGTAGAGATCTTTCACCTCCTTGGTTAAGTATATTCCTAGGTATTTTATTTTCTTTGTGGCTATTGTCAATGGTATTGAGTCTTTGATTTGACTCTCAGCTTGACTGTTATCAGTGTATAGAAATGCTACTGATTTGTGTATATTGATTATGTAACCTGAGACTTTGCTGAATTTATCAATTCCAGGAGTCTCTTGGTGGAATCTTTGGATTTTCCAGATATAAGATCATATAGTCAGCAAAAAGTGAGAGTTTGACCTCCTATTTCCCAATTTGGATAGCCTTAATTCCTTTCTCTTGCCCGATTGTTCTGGCTAGGACTTCCAGGACTATGTTGAATAGAAGTGGTGTCTCTGGGCACCCTTGTCTGGTTCCAGTTTTAGTGGGAATGCTTTCAACTTTTCCCCATTTAGTATGATGCTGGCCATGGGTTTGTAATATATGGCTTTTATAATCTTGAGATATGTTCCTTCTATGCCCCTAATTTTTTGAGGGTTTTTATCATGAAAGGGTGCTGAATTTTGTCAAATGCTTTTTCTGCATCTGTTGAGATGATCACATGGTTCTTGTTTTTGCTTTTGTCTATGTGGTGAATCACATTTATTGATTTGTGTATGTTGAACCATCTTTGCATCATGGGATAAAGCCTACTTGGTCATGGTGAATTTTTTTTTTTTCATGTGCTGTTGAATTCGATTTGGTAGCATTTTATTGAAGATTTTTGCATCTCTATTCATAGGGGATATTGGTGTGTAGTTTTCTTTTTTTGTTGTGTCCTTTCCTAGCTTTGATATCAAGGTGATACTGGCTTCGTAGAATGAGTTGGGGAGGATTTCTTCCTTCTCAGTGTTATGTAATAATTTCTGCACTATGGGTACCAGCTCTTCTTTATAGGTCTGGTAAAATTTGGCTGTGAATCTATCTGGTCTGGGGCTTTTTTTGTTGGAAGCTTTTTCATTACTGCTTCAATCTCATTGCTTGTTATAAGTCTGTTCAGGAATTCTATGTCTTCCTGATTGAGTCTTGAAAGATTGTGTGTTTCCAGGAACTTGTCCTTTCCCTCTACATTTTTTGAGTTTAGGTGCATAGAGACCTTCATAGTATTCACAGACGATATTTTGTGTGTTCCCCAATCACCAAATCAGAATCCTAGGAGTCACCTTTAACTTCTCCCCCCACCTCCACCTTTCCAGCCAATGACTGCTAAGTACTTTCTATTCTACTTCTTAACAAGACCTCATTTCTGACTTACCTACTGAAAGAATCAACTGACTATTCTCCTGTTTCCCATCTCACTCAGGAGAAATATTATGTGAAAATTGGAATTCTGCTCTTCATATATAACTTCCATTTGCTGAATGAAAACATCAGACTTGGGAGGAACGAACCCAGCTGCAGTGAAGGGTGCCAAGTGCCAAGCTGATTTCTTTTTTCAATATTTTTTTGTTGAACAAATGGGGTTTTGCAAACCATAATCATCTTAAATTATTCTGCTGAGCTGCTTTAAGCAGAACAGTAAAATAAATAATCATGTAAATATTCAGGGGAAGTTTGGGCCATGGAAATCATCACAGTGAAGTCATTTGTGTTACCTTACCAGGTTCTTCTAATAAGAATGAATCTCCCCAATTCCCTCTGAAACGGAGGGACATGGAGTTCTTAACCACAAAGTCCTGTCTTTGTGCTCCAAGTGAGACACGAAGAAACACCAGAGGACAGGATGTGTCTGCCACCCCCTCAACACTCCTGGCACATACAGGTGTGCGATCATCCTATCACTAACAGCCCTGCTCGATGTCAGAGTGATGCATTTTCCAGACCCATCTGGAAGGTGTTTCAGAAGAGAAAATGCCTAAAGGACTTCCATAGTTATGAAACATTTCATGTTAATCAGACTCAATTTTATATCAGAAAAATTTAAAAGGGAGCAAAATTAAACTAAATACCATTCAAGATTCCTTTCAGCTCCAAAATCTATGATCCCTTTAAGTCACTGGTTTTTAAGTTTGGTGGCAGTGGGGGTAGAGGAAGTGTTATAGACTCCTTTGAGAATCTAGTGAAAGATAGGGGTTGTCTTTTCTGGAAAATACTTAAACATACACACACTCCTTTATATATTACAATTGCAAGGTTTCTTGCATTCCAGCTAAAGACCTATTGTCCACATCTGGGCACTGATTAGACATGAATCTGCATATGACTAAAATTTTTTTGTGTGTAGTCAGATAAATATAAAATTCCCACTTGATATCCCTCCAAATCACCCAGGCTGCCAATCCTGTTCCTCTTTCATTTCCTGAGGATTCTTGCTGTGGACTTCCCTGAGGAGGGCCTCTCTCTCAGATCGGCAGAGAATTCTATTCCTTAGTTAAGCCAGTGTTTCTCAGACAAAAGTCTTTGGGGGAACTTGGACCCTCTCTCCTGTCTCCATGCCCATGGCTACAGGACCTGGCTGTGCCAGGAAAGATAGGCCAAATTTTAGCTGTCCCCAGTGGGCTTTCCTCTCTAAATGGGCCCTGAGCCCTGACGGTATTATCAAAGAGACCCCAGATTTAGAAGCCAGATTGGAAGTGGGATGGAGGGGAGTAAAATTGTTCAGCTTTTCCTTTCCCGAAGAGACAGGAAAAAACTGGTCTGGCTTGGCCAGAGGTTTGAGTCAGCGGTGGGTTCCCTAGAGAAGAGGAAAATTGGTGCCATTAACACAAAGACACTTTTAAGGGCTTTGGAAGTGCTGGCAGTTGGCCTGAGCTGGATACTTGGAACTGGAGCTTGTATTAAGATGTTAAAGCTGGAGTTAAATGTTTCCCACACTTGAATGTTCTCAGTGCTCAGACCGATCCATATTTCTGAAGATGGGGGAGAGTGTGTAGGGGCAGCATTATACTTGCTGCTTCATTACCACCACTGCACGTGGCTGCCAATCTCTCTATTATTAAGAACCACTTCAGTTTCCCCAGGTCTTTCATTTTCTGGAAACTCTCTCTACGTAGTTCCCTAATGGCCATTTACTTACCACTTGCATTTTCCTACAATCTGAGGGCTTTTTCAAGAATTCCAAGAAAGAGTCAAAATTTCTTCTGACTCCCTTCTAATTCCAAGCCATGAGAAAATATTCTGTATGTCATAACAACTAGATAAACTTAAGTTTCCATTTCTCCAATTGATGGTAAATTCCAATTTTGTTTCATGTTATTTCCACAGAATCACAGAAAACAAAATGTTGGCAGATTTCCACAGGGAAAAATAAGAATTTCAGCAGTTTCACCTAATTCCATTATATCATCACTTCCCAAACTCACCAGTTGTCATACCATATTGCAAAATGTCACCAGCACTTTCCCTATTTCATATATTATGGAAAAAAGAGAATCTTTTTGCATTCCTGAAGTGGAAGAGGACTTGTACAAGAGAAGTGTCACATAACAGTCACCGTGTGCACTTGCCTCCTACAAATTCTGATAGATGAAAAGATTTTGACAAAATGTTTTAGTCCATAATGTTTATTTTTTTAAAAGAAGAAAACTGCCAACTTTAATTTGCATTATTGAGTTACCAAAATGTGTTCAGGGTATTACATAGAATATTCTTGAAATAGACACTTCCTGTGGACCTCAAGAATAGAGCCTTTACATTCACAGTTCTGTTGTCTGAAACTCTTCACACACACCCCCCACACACCCCTTCACAGGTTCATTCCAGTTCATTTTTTATTTTTTATGCGACAAGTGATTATAAGTCCAATGTGGGTGGAGAAGAGGCTCTACAACAAAGGACATGGTGCCAACCTGTTCATGAAGAAGGGAGGAAGAGCAGGAAATTAGGAAGCATAAGGTTTCAGTGGAAACTATGTCATTCTCTTCCTGCCCCAATTCCCAGTCACTGAAAAAGTGGAAGCAGCCCTAGCCCAAGCCTAAAGGAAGAATACTCCATTATTTTTGTTTGTAAGCAGTGAAGCCATGGAGTGGTTAAGAGCACAGACACTGGAGGTAGAATGCCTGGATTTGACTCCTAGCTCCAAAGGTTACTACCTGTGCCATTGAAGATAAATTGTTTAACTTCTTTTTGCCTCAGTTTCCTAATTGGTAAAAGGGAATAATAATAATGTCTGAGGAATAAACAGAATGTGTAAGAAATAAACGAGTTGTTATGCTGGCAGCATCTTGGGCCTAGCACACAGTATGCCCTATAAAAGTGCTTGCTATTATTACCTCGTAGGTTTAAATTATTTTACTGGGACAGGATGATTTTTTGAACTAGAATCACTGTACTTTGGCAGTCGTACAAACGCATTTTATTCTCATCTGTCGCCCTTTCCCCTCTCACTCACTGGGCCACCAGACAAGAGGGAAGATTGACATTGACCATGATCCCTTGGGAAGAACCAGCAGAACCAGCTTTCTCCCTCCGATGCCTGAGCAATGATTTTAAAAAGTTTCTCTGTGCTGAGGTTGGAGAGAAGATTAGAAGGGAAGCAAAAAGAGAAGAGGCTGGTGATGGTATCTGGGGAGTTCCATGGGACCTGCTGCTAAGACTTGCTTTAAAATGAAGAAACAGTAAAACCCCAAACAAGAGTGTGGACCTGAGGGGAGAAGCGACCTCTGCCCTGTGTCCCAACTGGATGTGAGCAGCGCCAACCTCACAGGATGTCCTGTCCCACCACACAGGGCAGCAGTTGGGCAGAGATGGTTGCGATGGTGTTGAAGCTGAGAAGACCTGAAACACCCTCATTAGGTTTCCCACTAATCAGAAAGGTGTGGGGAGCATAAAACCTTCCCTGTGACCTAGAGGATTGTGGGGAAAAGAGAAAGCCAACCTAAAGGGATATTAAAGTCCTGATGCAGGGACAACACAGCCGGAATGGGGAGGGTTGTGTGGCTAGAGGCCAGCGAGGAACATGGTGCTTCAGCTGATGCCAGGGTGGTAGCATAGCAGCGCCTGAGCACAAGGGAGCTTTGTGCATCTCAGTGAGCACCAGGATGGAAAAGTGCAAACAGCACGGGCCTGATCCTCTTGTCGCTGAAGCTATGATGCCACACAAGACCTTTGGATCTTAGGTGCCAACTCTGGGGTCTGGGATGGAGTCAGGGAGGACAAAATCTTGAATTAACTCAAGGAGAATCCTGAAATAAATAACTTTACCTGAAATTAACCAAGATTAAATTTTATGCCAGGAAGCAAAATGGAGCTTAAAACGGAGAATAACTTGAATCATAGAAAACCAAAGAGCATAGGGTCTAAAAAGTCATACTTACTAACTTCTCAGACAGTGGAAATGCCTAGGATTCATGCTCAAGAATGAGTGCCCTCTAAACCGAATAACCCATGTCCCATAGTCCAAGATGACATTGAGAATTCTGCTTAGGCAGTCTTGGATAATGTCACTTTCTTACTGAAGGAATAAATCCCCTGGGTGGACAGTTTGCCAGAAATGGTAAAAAAAAGAAGATACAAGCAAGAGGGGTCAGTAACCAAGGAAGTAGGTGTATGCTATTTATGGTGACTATGTGGGACCCACTGCAGCTGGGAAAAAGGCAGTACAGGCTGCTAGCTAGAGCCCTGAATTTGGGTCGGATGTCCTAGGTTCAAATCCCAATCCCACCTCTTACTTTGCTCTGTAATTCTGGGAAGCAATTCAGTCTCTCAGAACCTCAGTCTCCTTATCTGTACATAGTCTCTCCAGGTTAGGATTAAATGAGAGCAGGTATGGAAAGTACCCTCATATAGCCAGACATATGACAGATGCTCAGTGAGTATCTGATGAAGAACAAAGCCCTGCCTTTAAGGCCTTTACTTCCAAACCTGCGCTGGCTGCTTCTCACATGTAGATGGTCCTGCTTACCATGCGCACTTCCATCTCTGCCTAGGGTCTTGCCCTGAATGGGTGGATGATCTGGAACCATGATGGTGTCCCATACTATTAATAAGCCAAGTGTTACTTGCTCTTTGAATTCTCCAAGTCCTGCTTGCTGGTTAAATACCCCTAAACCCCCACGCACAACACAGCACCCCCCCCCATTCACTCACACACCTCCCTCACTAGCTGTGTGATGAGGTGCCAGCATGTCTTAGAGCTAAACTGGCCTTACCTAGCCAGAGCATCTGTAGATGTCTTGTCGTCATGGAGTTTTACCTTATACCTGAAAAGGCAGAGACTATTTCAAAGAAACACATAGTTTGGGCTTTATGATTAAGCCAGAGGAAAATTGTGTAGCAATATCTTATTGTTCAATTTAAATGGCATTCAGACCAGGGTGCTGAAGGGACCATTTGCGGAGGAAGCAGAGATACTGAACCCTCAGTAATAAAAGGAGTAGAATCTTGAAAAGGGAGTAGCACTTTAAAAAGAGTGGCCCTTTAAAAACATCCCGGGGCTGGTGAAAAGGAAAAGGGGTACACTGGGAGAGAGCCAGTGATTGAGGGGGCCCCCAGGGGCTTTATCTGGGGGTGGGAGAAGAGGGGGTCCTGCATTCCTCCCTGGCAGCTGAATATAGTTCAGCGATGGAAACTGCTGACCGCACTCCTTCTGTTTAAGTCAGCACATTTTGTTGGCTTCCTTGTTGTAGGCGTTGAGTTATTCTTTCCCAGCTACCCGTTTTGTGTTCACTTTTCTCTCTTTAACACACTTATGTCTGGGTCCACATTCTTAATAATGAAGTCAAAGTCCCCTGTTGTCAAAGCTTCCAGAAGAAAAAAAAAGTGAACACAAAGAAGCTGTTAATGCAGCTGGGATTACCGAGGGGGAGGAATAAATTCAAAGTGCACTCCATGAAACCTGCAAACTCCATCAGCTCTTCCAGTTTCTCTCTAGCCTTCACATCCCCAAGGACCTCGCTGTCCCTAAAGAAACCCATTAGTGTGCACAGGCTAATGAGACCCTCCAGTCACTGGAACAGGAGAGACTCAACAGGGAGTCCATTTCTGCACACTTGGCAATAGGCTGCTAGAAACACCTGGTCCTCTAATCTGCACCCCCAGGCTCCAGACAAGGCGGTGCTCACTCCTTCAACCTTGGCTACCCAAGGACTTCTGCTTGAAGAGACACCCTGGGGAGTAGAAGATTTCTCTTTGGTGGATCTGAGCCACCAGGCTGGGACTCCTGCTCCCATCTGAAGGATGGCATAATTTCATCCTTGAACAATGGCTTTGGGGAGGCCATTCTGCAGGGAAAAGGAGTTTTTCATAAAAGCCAAGGTGGAAATATTAATAGGGACCAGCTATTTATTTCTGAAATAAGGACTTATTCCCAGGCTTGAGGGGTGGCACATGATGAGTGGCATGGCAACCCCCATTTAAACATGGATTAACCTTCACAGGCTAAACACACTCATTCCATTGCTAACCACATTTCCTCTGACAGAAATGGTTCCTGGGGTAGCCCAATGCTATATGGAGAGAAGCAGCAATGTAGCAGCCCCTTCATCTTCCTGCAGAGAGCCCCACTCCTCAGAAAGCACCACAGGCCCCGCCTTGGTGGTTTCTTCTCGTGATGGCACCAGACCAGCTCTACTTCCACAAAACACACACCAGGTTATCTTCCTACCTTGAGGTCTAGTCAATACTTTGTAAGTCTCAGGAGTCAACACCTCCACCCTCATAGCTTAAACATTGGCTGTTTAACCTTGGCCAAGTCACTTAATCTCATTGAATCACAGTGAAATCAGAATATTATTACCTGTCTTGCTGGGTTGTTGTGAATGTCAGAGTCAATGTCAGGAAAGCAACCTGCCATATAAGAGATGTTGAATCGCTGGTGTCTGTTCATCATGGCATTAGTAGTTCCGTTAGACTACTTGTGTATTTAGAATAATGAGTATTCATTCCAGTCATGCATTTGACTGATCTGGTTCAGTGGCCTTAAGACGTTTTGTTTTTTTGTAATTTTTTTTAATTTCAAAATATTATGGGGATACAAATGTTTTTGGTTACATAGATCACTTTTGTAACACTTGAGTCAGGGCTGTAAGTGTGCCCATCACCCAGATAGTGTTCGCTGTACCCATTAGGTAGGCTTTTGACCATGCCCTCCAGCCACTCCCCACTGCTTGATTCCCACTGAGTTTTACTTCCTTCTGTGTACATGTGTGCTCATCAGTTCCAATTATTAGTGAGTACATGTGCTGCTTGTTTTTCCATTCTTGAGATACTTCGCTTAGGATAATGGTCTCCAGTTCCATTCAAATTGTTGCAAAATTCATTAATTCATCCTTTTTTATGGCTGAATAGTATTGCATGATATATATACATTTTGTAAATCCACTCATGAACTGATGGACACTTGGGTTTATTCCACATCTTTGCAATTATGAATTGTGCTGCAATAAACATTCACATGCAGGTGTCTTTTTGATAAAATGACTTATTTGCCTTTGGGCAAATATCCAGTCGTGGGATTGCTGGATCAAATGGCAGGTCTACTTTTCTTTGAGAAATCTCCATATTGTTTTTCACAGAGGTTGTACTAATTTGCAGTCCCATCAACAGGGTATAAGCATTCCTTTCTCTCTGCATCCACTCAAGCATCTATTGCTTTTGGACTTTTTAATAAAAGCCATTCTAACTGGAATAAGGGGATATCTCATCATGGTTTTAATTTGCATTTCCCTGATGACTAGTGATATTGAGTATTTTTTCATATGTTTATTGGCCCTTTGTCTATCTTCTTTTGAAAATCTTCGGTTCATATCTTTTTCCCATTTTTTTTTTATTCCAGGGTATTGTGAGGGTACAAACACTACTTTTTCCCATTTTTTAATGGGGTTGTTTTTTTCTTGCTGATTTGCTTGAGTTCTTTGTAGATTCTGGTTATTAGCCCTTTATCAGATATATAGCTTGCAAATATTTTCTTCCATTCTGTAGGTTGTCTATTTGCTCTGCTGATTATTTCCTTAGCTGTGCAGAAGCTTTTTAATTTAATCAAGTCACATTTATTTATTTTTGTTGTTGCTGTGATTGCTATTGGGGGTCTTAGTCATAAATTCTTTGCCTAGATGGATATATAGGAGAGTTTTTGCTACATTTTCTTCTAGAATTCTATGGTTTCATGTCTTACATTTAAGTCTGTTTTCTGTCTTGAATTAATTTTTGTGAATGGTAAGAGATATGGATCCTGTTTCATTCTTCTGCATGTGGCTATCCAATTTTTACAGCACCATTTTTTAAATAGGGATTTTTTTCCCTAGTGTAAATTGTTGTCTGCTTTGTTGAAGATCACATGGCTTTATGTGGATGGTTCTATATCTTGGTTCTCTGTTGTGTTCTATTGGTCTATGTCTCTATTTTTGTACCAATACTGTGCTGTTTTGGTTACTATAGCCTTGTAGTATAGTTTGAAGTCTGGTAATGTGATGCCTCGAGATTTGTTCTTTTTTCTTAAGATTGCTTTGGCTACTCAGGTTCTTTTCTGGTTCCAAACGAAGTACAGAATTATTTTTTCTAGATCTGTGATGATGTTGATATTTCCATAGGGATTGCATTGAATGTGTAAATCACTTTGGGTACTATGGACATTTTAACAATGTTGATGTTTTATAGCAGCAGAATCCCCTTTCTTTCCCAATGAAATCAGACATGAAACCCCCATTTTATAAAGCAAATATCAGGGCGCTGCTCTGAGGGGAGAAGGGAAGACAGCCAGGACTCTTGCCTACCTGGCTCCTCTCTAGCTTTCTGTGAGGTTCCCTAAAGTTCCTGCATGAAATTCCAAGATGACTCACAACAGTTTAAATACCATAGGTTTATTTTACAATTGCCATTTTATCTACCAATCTCAGGGACCTGTAAGTTAGAGTCTGGACTCAGGGGTTGGCATAACATGACACTCTGACTCTGGTCACTCTGGGGATGAAACAGTCCTTGCCACACAGAGCTGTCCCTGCTCATGTTGAGGCCTTGCCTTTGTCCCCCTGGACAAGCATAGTGCCCTTGTCTCAAGCCTTTCCTGTCCCCATCCTGTCTTACTCAGGCTGCCTGAAATCTCTGTGTCAAACCAGTCCATATCTTATTCACCTCTCAATCTGACAATCACAACTCATAAATTTGGCTTCAACTTTACTTTTTAAATGTCATCTCCCATTATATTAGCTTTTATGTATTTATATGGTACTTTATATATTTATCTAATTGAATCCTTGACCAACAACAACAGGTTTATGGAACAGGATGTTAAATGAAAGTTTCAGCAGAGGTCCAAAGACAGTGTGAACTCCATTCCAAATGAGGTACCACAGCAGATGCAGAATTTTCAAAATAGATACCTGCAAAGTGGTTGCACAGTTCTTAGACTGCTCTTCCACATGAAGGTAAAGAGGATGGTAACTGACGGGTTTCTCAGGGGGATTTCTTTGGAGAGAACTATAGTGTGAGCCCCACTCCCTTAAGAGAGGGGTAGGGTCCCACCTCCTAACTTCCAGTAATAAGGGTTTCATGGAAAGTAGGAGAGGACTTTTAGAGAGCTGTTGGTATATGATTAGATTCTTCCCACCACACACACAATAAAGGGATGAGGTCAGAGGTGGTCCCTTTCCCCTCAGTGTAAGAAAGGTTGGCTTTTAGGAGAGATGGGATATGCCCCAGCCATCTGACCAACCCAGAGGCCCAGGGTGTGTGTCCCACCTGAGGGTAGGTGGCTTGCCCCTTCAACTGCAGAGTAGAGGAAAGAAAAAATGCTCCCTCGGCTGTGGGCCAAACAGTAGAGAGCCAACATTGGGTTGTCTTAGGCTGTTCCCAGGAAGACCACCTAAGGGACAGATGGAGAGAAGTTGCTAAAAGTATGTCTGGATTCCCAGGGCCTGAGGAATAAGAGCCATCTGAAACAGAGAAGGTTTGTCAAGGGCATGCAGGTGACTAAGCACCAGCCAGGGGGACAGGGCACCTCCAAGGGGAAAGCAGCTACCCATTGTGGTCAGCCTGAAACACCTGCCAGGCCAAGAGGGCGCCAGCAGAGCTGCACAGCAGCACCTCTCAGAGGGAGTTCCTGCCTCCTCTCCCTGGATTCTAACCACAAAGCACGGTTGTCACAATGGGGGAAGAGGAAAAGGATTAAATGGGAAAAGAAAGAAGAAAATGACCACAGCCTTTCTAGCCTGCAGCATGCCCAAGCTGGAGGAGGGAAGAAACCCCTTAAAGTACAGTTCATGGTACCAAACATTTTAATTACCAGATTGAGGTTACTATTATCCCCCAACTGTAACCAGAAATCTCATGAAACAACCTGAGTTTTCAGTTAGTGACAGGGGGAAAATTAGTCCTACGGTCTGGATTAAAGAGACCATGGGAGACAAAAACAAAGCTACTTTATAATTGTATGAACATACGTGCTTGTTCAACATTAAGAGTTAACATGTATTAGTTTAACCATTAAGAGCTGTGGGTATCAGTCAGAACTGTTTATGTGGCTTAAATAAATAAAGGAAATTTACTGGCTCTTGTAATTGGGAAGTCCAGAGATAAAGCTGTTTCCGGGAGGACAAATGAAACCATCAGCTTTCTCTCTCTCTCTGGCTCACCTAGTTCTGTTAATGTATTGCACTCATTTTCTTCCACTGTGAATTGGCTTTTTTCATGCAGAGGGTACAGCCGAAGGCAGGCAGCTGTAGGCTTGCAGAATCCCAGCTTAGATCCAGAAGGCAGAGAGGGCTTCTTGCTTTCAGAATCTATAAGTAAAATCCCAGGGGATACCTGATTGGCATGGCTTGAGTCATGTGCCCATCCCATAGATGTTCAGGGGGGCAGGGTACTTGATTGGCAGGCTCACCAGAGCAACGTTGTGTGGAAGAGATGTCTTACTCCAAAGGAAATGGGCTGGCACTAACTGAAGAAGGGGGCAGGTATGATGGGAAGACCAGAACAACAAAGCCATAGTTATCTGCATTTTGTAGCACAGGAAAATGAAACTCAAAGATGTCAACTGAATATTCTCCCTATGCAGTAGACAGTAATGATGATTACAACAGTTAACATCTTACTACCAGTGGCCTCTGCTTATGCTCTTCCCTCACTCAGAGATGTGTTCCCCTCCACTGAAGATCTGCCTATCAAACTTTTGCTCATTTTCAAGCACAACTCAAATATTATCTCTTCCATGAGGCTGCTCATGATTCCCAGGGATGAAAACAAGTTGACTCTTTTGCTACTATACAATATTATTGCATATTGTACGGTCCTCAGCCTTGGTTCTGTAGCAGAATCAGCTGGGCAGCTGGTTCAAATGCCATCCCTCCATCAAATCTTCCCTGACCTCAAAAACACAAATATACTTCTCTTTACTCTGCTACTATAATAATTAGAACCTTTTAAAGCCATAACTTTCATGTCAACTGCTTCTGCAACAAGCACCCAGACTATTGCTTTTATGAAAGCACTTGGCTTTGCATTTGCTACATACTTTGTGGTAGTTTTAAAATATGTTCACAAATTTTTGAAACTCCTCTCAAGAGGCGGAGTCTAATTTCCCCTCCCTTTGAGTGTGGGTGAGAACCAGTGACTTCCTTCTAATGAATTGGAAAAAAAGGTTCTGCGATGGTATGCAGCTTCAGAGGTAAGTTAATAAATGGTGCTGCAACTTCCTCTCACTCTCTCCCAAATTGCTTACTCTTTGTGAAATGACTCACAACTGCCAGGTTGTGAGAACACTCAACAGCCTATGGAGAGCCCACCTGGTGAGGAACCGAGGCCTCCAGCCAACAGCCATGTGAGTGAGCATCTCTGAAGCAGATCACCCAGCCCCAGCCAAGCCTTCGGATGATGGCAGCCCTGCTGTAGCCTGACTGCAACCACAGGAGACTCCATGAGCCAGAACCTCCCAGATAAGCTGCAAGAGTATTGCTTGTGTACCAGAACAGATTCACTTATTGGTTCTGGTTGATATGAACTGTTCAGCTCACCCAGGGTATAAATACAATCACTACTCTTATTTATCCAATTAATTGCTCATGCTCCCCATGGGCATGTACCAGGGAGACCAGCCAGCCTTCCGCAGTGAGACACAGCAACTTTGTTCTCCACTTTTTCCCAAACTGCAACACAGGCTTAAAAACAACCACACACACACACACACACACACACATGCACGCACACACACACACGAGGTTTAGTCTGCACAGCACATGTGGCCATGCACACACTGGCATACAGAAACAAGGGTCCTGCTGGGTAGGTCCAGTGACACTCAGGGCCCTTGAAGAAGAAGGGTGCCTTCCTGGGCTGCCATGAGGGACTCTGCACCCAGCTCTTCAGCCTGCCAGGAGTTCAGCTAACTACTCAGGGTGGGTCCCTTTCAAGAACAATGCTTGGCGTCTCCTCCTTTGGGTACTCTGCCCACTTTTTCCCTGAGGTCAGTGGCACAGAGCATACCCTGCAACTCAGAGGTGGCAAAGCTGGTACGTGTGCTCCCCTGGAATGCCCAGTGTCGTCCTCTCTTCTCCACCTAGAGCACCTTTCCTCTAGGGGCTGAGGAAAAAATCCCTTTGTGCTGTTATCTGATGTTGACAGCAGCTTCCCACAGCAGGTTTTACATCCAGAGATGGGTTTAGTACCTTCCCTGGCACTGACTGAAGAATGTAGCCATTCAGGATTATACTGCGTTTTATTCATCTCCTCACTCATTCATTCATTCATCAAATACTTTGGGGTTCCTACCTAGAAGTAGAGCAATTGTGGTTGAAATAAGACCACGGATTCAGAAATTTCTGAAACACGGCTTTTTCACAGCCTTAAACTGCCAGCAGACATGAGAGCAGATGTACCAGCCTGAAGTCGGGCGGTTGCTTCACCTCAGTTCAGTTCTGAACACATCGGTTCTTTGGGTTCTCTTTCTATATTTAGCATTACCCAAATTCCACCCCCTTTCTCCCTTCCAGAAATCATTTTGGGATCCACAGGGGAAAGAGGCCCTTGTATTTACAAGTAAACAAACTTAGACATTGCATTTGAAAAGTGACTCAAGGGTGTATTTTGAAAACTAGGGAAATAACGGTAAACAAAGATAAAATATTGTCTCAGTCCATTTCTCGTTGCTATAAAGTAATACTTGAGGCTGGGTCATTTATAAAGAAAAGAGTTTATTTGGCTCACGGTTCTGCAGGTTGTACAAGAAGCATGGCATCGGCATCTGCTTCTGGTGAGGGCTTCAGGAAGCTTCCACTCATGACAAAAGGTGAAGGGGGAGCGGGCGTGTCAGATAGTGAAAGAGTGAGCAACAGAGAGAGGGGAGGTGACACACTCCTTAAGCAGTCAGCTCTCCTGCAAACTAATAGTCAGAACTCACCAATTCCCATGGGAGGGCACCGAGCCATTCAGGAGGGATCTGCCCCCATGACCCAAACACTCCAACATTGGGGATCAGATTTCAACATGAGATTTCGAGGGGCCAAACATCCAAACTATATCAAATATATATCTGAAAAGAGATTCGCATACACATCTGGAAAGCAAAGGAGTCATAGCGTTCCTTCGGAAAGGAAGAACGGGGGTATGGCATTGAGGCACTAAAACACTGCAGTTATTTGTATTAGCTGAGTTTTTAACTTTCAGAACACAGGACATGGAGTTCTTCCGAATTCTGCAGTGTCAGGTTCCTCATCACAGCATGGCAGGTACCCTGGGAGAAGGAGGAGCCCTAGACGTGGGGTCAGGCTCTAGGTGACTGCAAAGATGACACTGGGCAGAGATAGGGGAGGACCTGCCATCCAGGAGCTCACGACCCAGAGGGGAAATGCTCCCAGAAAGAAGTACAAACATCTACGAGAAGATTCAACCCTGGCTGTGCATCAGAATCTCTGGAGACATTTTTCTTTTAAACATTCATGCCTGAGCCCCTCCCCAGGCTTCTGAATCTGAATCTCAAGCTCAGATGTCGCCTCCACTATCAAGCTTTCCTGAAGCCTCCTTGCCTGTGTCCCCATACACACCCCCGCACTGGGTTTTGATCACCTTGCCCTTACTTATGGGTTCACCTGCCCTCCAGCTCCCACTGGACTCTGCGCCTGGTGAGTCAGAGAAGTAGCTATCATATGATTAAAAGACTTTTTTCCCCCAGAAAGTGGTTGGATATTCAAAATTAAAGTTAATAGCTAAGTTTTTATATTAATGCTTAGAATCACATATAATATTCCCTATTTAATTGTGATCTGGGCATTCCATTTATCATTTTGGAATTTAGAAGCAAATTTCCCAAGACTGCTATTATTTACCCTGAGATATACTCATTAGTCTAAGCAGTGACCATGGCCTAAATCTTTTTCAGCTGCAGGACTGCAAGATGAGCCCAGAGCAGGGGACGGCTGTCAGGCAATTCAACACAGAAAGCTGTTTTCTCTCTCTCAGCCAGTGACTCACTTGCAGCGACTGCATGACAAGCGGAGGGGCAGGGGCAGGCAGTAGATGGGAGACTGTGAATGTCACCCAATTGCCAATTTTCACATTTTGGAAAGACCTAGAAGTGGCAAAACAGACTATGATAAGCTCTAAAACCATATCACATCTCTCCACTCCATACAGTTTATTTTCAATTGCTAATGTCATCAGCTGTGTCACCTGGTAGTGACATATACCATTTCTCCTCAAAACCCCTCTGGTAGCAAATGTCCCATGGGGTCACCTCCCTCAGTCAGCTGAGTCAGAATCACAGAATTCTGGAATTGCAAAGCTGACACAGATCTTCCCAATAGCAGGAGAACTGCTAACATTTCTCGAGCGCCTACTATGGGGCCGGCCACTTCATATATTTTATTTCACTTAATCCTCACACTAACTCTGACAGGCAGGGTTCATGGTGCTTATATTGTAGATTTAGAAAAAACTGAGGCTTGGCAAAGTGAAGTGAACTGCTCAAGGTTACATACCCAGCAACCCAGACCTGTGTGATCTAAAAGCCTCTGTTTCTCAACGTGGGAACTGTGCACAAGGCAGCATGCCCAGAGTCACAATGAGTCTCACGGTTAAACACAGCACATCCTTTAAAGTGGTGATTTTATTCAATGATAAATATTTTAAAACACTTTTTATTAAAGAAAACATGAATGTATAATAAGGGAATACAAATTTGTGCAAAAGTTAAAGGTAAAACGTAAAGCTTTAAGAATTTCATACTGATGGCAAGCTACTTCTGGCTTTGCCCCTAGACCCCCAGGAGTCCTCTGCCATGAGGAAGATTCTGGCAGAAAGATTTAACTCGCTTTCAGCCCAAAGAGAATTCAGGAATGGTGCCTCCGAGTGGAGGAGGGGGGAATGGCTTGTCATCAAAGAGCCATCATCAGTGATTACATTTTACCGCAGGGCTTAAGTTTCAGTGTCCATGGCAGGAGGGATATAAATTATGTAAGTCCATGGGTTGCCGAGTCCCTTCCACCTAACTGATGCTCTCACAAAGTTCCCAAAGCTTTCCAATGTGAAGATAAGAATCTGTCACTGAACGAATGAGCCAGTGGCAAGCCCAACCCCACCCTCAATACCTACCCCATGCCACTTCTTGTTTCTAACCCTCCCACCACCAGACCTTATTTCCCCTAAGGCCTAGGTATCTGTTTCATAAAAACACCCAGAATCATCTCTGGGGTGGCTGCAATAGTCAGGGACCTGATTCTAAGAAAGGTAGGCCAGTCTGTACTCCGCCCAAGGCTTGGAATGCCTCCGTAGAAGTTAATCACCGAAGTCCAAAGAGGATGAGAGGAAAGACTCCAGCCAGTCCCTCGGCCAAGATGAGGTGGGCACACCATGGCCTGGCATCCTGACATATTTGAAGTTAATAGGTGTAGCCAAGAAAACCACTGAATAAGGCAAAGAAGGGCATGGCCTGGCAGGGTTGTGGAAAGACCCTGACCCAGAGGAAAAAGAGGCAAAGCTCTTGAAGGGGCACCACATCTACAAGCACACTGTGGCCAGTCCGCGCCATGCCCAGTTCCCCAAACATGCCTGCTACCTGGCCCCACTGACCCACTGGCACTTGCCTTCCCTTTGACTGGGAGGCTCTTTTCCCTGCTCGTTGCATGGCTAATTCCTACTCGTCCTTTAGGTCTCAGCTTCAATGCCACGTCTTCTAGGAACAGTTCCCTGATTCCCCCCCAGGCTGGGAACATCCCATATTTGCCTCATCCTAGTACTTACCAGATGCATTATAAATGCCTATTCACTTGTCTGTGAATGCCACAAGAGCATGAATTCCTGGGGGCAATACCCAGCACATTGTAAGAGCTCTGGGATTGTCATCTGAATGAATGAAAATTAAGGGCATGCTATAAGTCCCATTGGGATACCACAGGGATATACTTTCCCAGCAATTCTGCCAGTCTGGAAAGCCCACAGCAATAAAGGGCTGCTTTTGAGAGGGTTGAGAGTGGGGAGGAACTCATCCAAACAACCAGTCACCTAGCACTGAGCACACAGAGATGAAACTGAAAGGTCTCTTCACTGCAGAAACTCAGTCCAACAAAGGAGACTATTAGGGACACGATAGCAAGGACAGACTGCTTCAGTACAAAGCTGGAATGGGGACAAATGTGAAAACCCACTGGATGAGTGATGCCTTCCTTTGCTTACATACTAATCTTACTGCTTAGAACCTCTCACTAGACAAAAGTTTTAGGAGGAACTATTCATGAAAACTTTGATAGATACATTTGCAAGGTAATGGAAGTCAATACAACTCTTTTACATGTACCACTTCCTTAATATTTCATTTTACTCCTGCATCCAATATTTGGAGGGTGCTTACTTATACCACGCTAACACCTAGTGTAAGAAAGGCTGGGAGAATTCAAAAATTACTGCCTTCAGGGAGCTTGGAGTTGAGTGGAGGAGATACAAGTAACCATAATTCAAGGCAGACAGAGAGAAACACCAGGTAAGTCAGGGTTGTTTCTGTTGTAGGATACTCAACCTGGCTTAACTAATAAAGGAAATATATTTCTCACATAACTAAATGCCCAGGGGTATCTTTAAAGCCCAGGTTTAACTGTATCTAGGGGTTTCAATAATGAACTTCAGTTACTTCTCCAATCCCTTGGCTTTGCCTTGTGGTGGGCTGGCATGACTCTCAGGCTCTGTCATGGTAGCCACTCACAGCTTCAGGCTTGTAGCTTCCAAGACCTGATTTGACCTGAGAATAGAGCTTCTCTTCTCCCACATGTTTTAATGAAAATCTAGGGCCTGATTGTCCTTAGCCTGAGTGATAATCACGTACCCTTCCATGAGCCACCCACTGAGCCAGGGGAATGGAATTAGCTGACGGCAACTCTTGGCCACGTTCCTCCCCACCCACCTTCTGAGCTGTGTGGGATCAGGCCCACCCACACTATACAGGCTGAACAGTCAAAGGTCATAAACACAATCTGATCACATGCTGGAGACCTCATCCTCACAACAGCTTTGTGTTTCCGCCCATTTGATAAATGAGAAAAATGAGGCCAGCAAGAGGCAGCACAGGACTAGAATCTGATCTTGGGATTCAGTCCTATGTTCCCTCCACCAGTGTTTGCCGGGACGCTGTCGGAATTTGGAACGGGACAATTCTTCCTTGTGCAGGACCATCCCAGGCCTCACAAACACTTCACGAATGGCTCTAAGACCAGTGACACCTACCCCAGCATTGTGACAACTATTATAAAAATGTTTGCACACACTTTCAAAGGTCCACTTAGGGGGCAGCACCTCCCCCGTTTGAGAAAAACTGTATGTTACCACAAGTGGACCCTTTTATCAGGAGTTTCTTACTTCTCAGTGTGTAAATGTGCACTGTAAACTTTGGCTTACAGATAGACTGAACTTTTGATGGGACATCCCTTAGAGATCATCTTGTCCACCACCCTGTCCAGGAGCTGTGGCCTGAAGAAGGGATGAGCGAGGGTGGGAGGGAGGAAGGTGGGCTGGGAAGGCGCCCCTGGAAGGTGAGTGCAAAGGGTTTGGGGTCGTAGGTCTCAGCTTCCCATTGATGCTCCTCTTCCTCAGAAGTGAAACCACAGAATTAACACATTTTCTTATAGTCAGGATTCAAGCTGTTTCTTAGGGAAGATGGGATTTGTCCTCCTTTACTTGAGTAAGATGAGAAATTCCAAAATTGTGGGAGGCAGAGTGTTCAATTCTGGACAATACTCACTAAGAGAGATGTTGCCAAACTGATCTGCACTTTGGTGAAGCAAACAGTGTAGGTGGGACTTAAAACCAGCTCACCACACGAGGAACATTTCATGGAGCAGGCAAAGTCACGCCTGGGAAAATACCCAAAACGAGGCAAGAAACTGTTCTCCTAACATGCTGAAGACTATCACCCAGGAGTAGATTTGGAATTATTCCACATAGCCCAAATGAGCAGAACCAGTTCTGGTGGGATCTGAAAACACTTGGACAACAAGAGAGATCTAACAAGGAGCTGTCTGGGAAAATAGTGAGTTTCCCACTGCTGGAGGCATCTGAGCACACACTAAGATGTTGAA
The DNA here is from genome assembly GCA_004363605.1 of Indri indri. NCBI lineage: Eukaryota > Metazoa > Chordata > Mammalia > Primates > Indriidae > Indri > Indri indri. The sequence goes on from RJWJ010005482.1 coordinate 48,299, forward strand.
GTGGGTTTGAAGCATGGACTCTCAAACGTTCTGAATTAATACAAAATGGATAAAGTTTAAGCATTCTACACATTGCTAATAGAGAAAACAGGTTTTAAATTATGATCTCAATTATTATTAGAATAACTGTAGGGTAAGACTCCCTCCTCCCCCACTCAAAAAGCCTATCAGAGCATGAGTGTGAGGGACGTTATTGCAGGATAATTTTGAATCTTCTCTAATCAACAAAGAAAAAAGAAAATCTTTAACATACTTTCATAGTTTATTGATAATGCAATACCTTTGCTAAAAAAGTAAGTCATTTGGTTAAGAACTGCTGGCCTAAGGGGTTGTACTACATGAGCACTAAGGTTTGTCCAACCAGAAGTCAAGTCTACACCTAAAACTCCATGGGCTCGAGTGCCTACAGCTGCTCAGTTACCCAGCCCCAGGAATTCCAGCAGCATGGTGGGCACTGTTGTGCTTCTGACTATCCCGTGGGCAATTAGGGGCCTGCGGACATCCGAAGGTTAAAATGAGGTGGACACCACATGTCATGCTAGCACTGCCTGGGGGACTGGTGGCAAGTTTCACAAAGCAATTGGGACCTTGCTGTGTCACTACTTTTGTCTGAAGTACCAACTGAGACAGCTGTCTTTGTAATGGGTCATCTCTGTCCAGCAGCTGAACTCTGGGCCAGAAATGACATTTGGCATGACCAGCCTCTTGTAACAAAGCCATTTTGAATCAGAAATGCTAGGAGAGCGTGGGATGCCAGATCAGGAATTACAGAGGCTGGAAATCTCCAATCTCACCTGGCAATGCCGTCAGAGGACCTCTCTGACTCTTCAATTGTCACAGCCACTGAAGCAGAGCTAGCTGCTCAATGAATATTTTCATGACCATCAAGTCCCAGTGAATGGAAATGTTGTTCTTCATACTACGGAGTTTGGTATGAATTCTAGATCACAGCTTAGGTTAAATTATAAAAATGGGTGTTTCTGTGGAACACTGTAGGCATTGTTCCAATCAATGTATAGAAAGATGTAGAAAAGTGGGATTTGGTCTTTGTTAGAAGATCCTGAGTGGCTGGGTCTTATTCTTTTTCTTTTAAAGAAATAAATGCATACTTTACTGCCACCAACACCCTTCCTTCATATCACCGAAGTCATTCTGCTATTCAGAATAAAGTGATATTGTTGCTGCTTAGTTGCAAGGGCTCATGGGAGCAAACATCCTTCTTCAGAGATCTATAACTCTCTGGATGTTGCTACCCCACAACCTTGTTGCTATGGTTAAAGTACGCACTGTTCTTCTCTTTTTAACCTTGTGACACAGCACCACGGTCACCAGCACCTATTGTGCTATTCACACTCATGCAAACTAAAGCAGAGGTGCTGCCCTGCTCTCGTAGTGCTTACAGTAAAACCGAGCAAATGAATACTCACCCTCATGCACTCAAAAATATCTATTGAGCGCTAATATGCGCTTGCTTGGGATCTCAAGGTGATTTTACTTGTCTGAAAAACACTTAGTTTGCAGATGGATTCGCTTCCTATTATTTGCCATATACTCCAAATAGACGCAGAAGCAGAGGCTCCATGAAACATACAAAAATGAAGGTGCCATATCCCAAGATTCCAAAGCGAATGCTTTGTCTCTTCTCCTCTCACCCTACACTTCTCCCTGGAATATATAAAATGCCCTTTATGGTTATAATTAGCACCTACAGCCTACATCATCAGTTCACACATCAGTGCTGAATTTCAGACCTGTATGTCCAACTACTAACCAGTCGTCTGGCAAGAAATCAGATTCATGACATTCCCAAAGCGGAATTCATCGTCTGCTGACCCCCACCCCCCTCTCCTCACCCCTTCCCACCTCTTCCCCCACCAACAAGTCTGCTTCCCTCCACACGCACCCAGTCTTCGGTGGTGGCACCACCATCTGCCCACGTGAAAAACTGTTGTCCTGTTGGACTCCTTTTCTTCACCCTCCACATTAAATCAGACAACAAATCCTACTGACTGAACCCCCCCCTCCCCAAAGAGTCCTCACAACTCTCTTTTCCCTTCCACTCCCGCAGCCACCACTGAGGGCTCAGCTCCTCTCACCTGGACTGTTTCTCTGGGTGGTATCTTTGCCTCTAGTTTAAAAACCTCCATGTGATCCTTCTAGAACAGGAATCTGATCATGTTACCACCCACCCCCACCTGTCTTGCTTCAAGCTGTCCTCATTGTTTATGGAACAAAACGCAGGTCCTTAGAGGGCTCAGATCCTCCCGTTGCGTGGAACCTGTGCTTTAGGTTTATCCGTCTTTAGTAATCACGTGGGTAGCACACTGTTTCCTGCTGCCATATCTTTGCTTTTGTTTCCACATCCTGAAACTTTCCCCACTTGGCCCACCTGTTAAATTCCTATAATTCAAATAATTCTTATTTGCGCTTCGAAACTCATGGGCAGCCTCGTCCTGGACACCTTTCCTGACTCTCCTGCTCCTTGTCATCTCTGTGTCTTATACCTGAACCTTCCCTTGCTCTGGTCCCACTGTCATCACAGGGGATCCCGTTAGGCTGTGAGCTTCTCGAGGGCAGGGATCACGTCTCATGTCTCTCTGCCTCCTCCACTCTGGGTACCGTGCCCATCACATGGGACAAGCAAGTGAGTCTTTGCAGGTATAAATAGATGCTCTCAACTGGACTCCAAAGGGGAGGGAGAGGGGAGAGGAGGGAGGGAGAGAGAGAGGTTTTAAAAAAAAAAATCAATAATTTTTCTAGTTCTTTAAAGATGGAGGTTTGGATTCACCTCTGAGGGCACATTGTTTCTTGTGTCTGGAAAACTTTAATGATCTTTTACGCAAAAGTGAGGCTATAACCTCCGACTGCAGTAGAGAACTTCTAGAAACAATGAGGAGCTAAAGAAATATGAAAGGCAATCTTTACTGATGACGCAGAGGCACCCCAGGGTTACCTTACTGGGATGCGGGCTGTAGGCTGAGGAGAGGAAATGGGGAGTGCCCCTGGGTGTCAGTGGGGTCTGGATCTGCGACAGGCAGGAACTTGGCAAGAGCTCTCCTGTTGCAACGAGGCAATGCCATAGGCTGGTGGTGAGGGGAGTGAGGGCAAGGAGAGGGTCCCTGTGAAAAAGCGAGGTCAAGGACCTGAGAAGAGACACACAAGGTGTCCAGTTATAAGGCACCCCCACCTCTGTGTCGTCCCCTGTTACCCCAGTAAAGTGTTATTAAATGTCACAGCCCTGTCCTAGCTGAGATTTGGGGAATTAATACAGCAGCCAGTGTCCACTGTGACTGAATCCACACAAAAACCACCAAAATGATCTAAAACAGAGGAAGAGTTCATTACGCACCAGGCAAAGGAGAATTAAGTTACTTAGGAGAAGTCAGCAAGTCTTTCCCAAACTGAAAGTGAAGGGGCTAGATATAATATGGAGAAGGGGAAGTTTTGTCCAGATTTCTGATTTGTTCAAAAGTGGATTGAAAGTCTCTCTTGAGTTTGGTTACTTTTTTGGTTTTGACTCATTAAGGCACAGGTGTGGTTCTCAAACAGGTTCAAATGGGCCGCATGAGGCTCTAGAGGTCTCGGTGTCCCTCAGTGAGCAAATTTAAATGGGCATGCTGGAGGCTTGGGGAAACTTTTTCCTTTAATATCCCCTTTGGGGTAAAGCAGTGCACGGGTCGCTTATAACAGTCTGAGTTTTGACACAGATAGAAAGTTGCTACACAGGTCGAGGCCAGATGTCAGGCCAAAGTGACAAGCAACAACCAGGGTGAATTTTGAAATGTGTAAGGATTCCTGAGAGATTCCCACGGCACCCTGGAGAGGCTGTCCTGGTAGAATACCAGTGGCTTGGGTGATGGATATGTGGCTATTAGAGGAGAAAGACTCCTGAACCTAGAACGTCTAGGGCTATCAGGAATATGAGTGTCATCACCCCCAAAGTGAAATCACCTCTCCACTCAGTTCTTCTCTACAACTAGGATTATTAACTATTACCTTCGTATCAGTTGAGCTCAAGGGAAAGTATCACATCAGAGTCAGAGGTGGGAAATTAGATCTATTCTGCTTAAAGATAATAGTGCTCTGAGTTACACACCAAAACTCACAGATGCTGATTTTGCAATGTAAGGCTTCCACAATGTTTTTTTTTTTAAGAAATCATTATCATTTCCTTTCTATGAAAAATTGCCTCTGAGTTACTGTTCTTTTTTTTTTTCCCCAGCACAATTGAAATTGTACATGGTAGGGAAATTTTTAATTAGTCTATTCCAAGCAGGAACTGTGTGTGCTCACTGCAGTAGGAGCCTAATAAATTACTTCATAATCTCGACTGGAGGCTTTGTGTCAGAAAATACTCATTAGTTTGCACCAGCAGCCAGCGGCTTCTGTGAAAGTCTTAGAAACATGCTGCAGTAGGTGTAGATCGAGTTGCTTGGAGCAGAACTTCTGGGGCCGTAGAAGCAAACAGTCCCGGGGGGCAGGGGTGGGAAGCCCCGTGGATCTGAGCTGCAGAGTCTGGGGACAAAAGAACTTTTGGAAATTCCATGCCAGCCCCTTCTGCCCACCCCACACTTCCCTGCTTAAAATGCTCTTCTCCCACCCTAAAAAAAGGGTTTTCAGTTTTCAAATCATTCTAGTGCCTTTTTTTTTAAGTGTGGAGAAATCAAATGCTTGGGAAGTACTTGTCACAGACTAGTAAGGAAATGTTTATCCTGTCCTATTTAGACACACGCAGAGACAGAGATGGATGAATGGGTGAAGGATGGATACAGACATATAGATATACAAAATGGGAGGACAAAAACATTATTAGCCCAGCTAGTAAGATAATTCCTCTCAGAGGGAACGTGATATGTGATATGTTAGTAAGGACTAAGACCCCCAAGGACATGGTCTAATGATAAAAGATGGTCTCTGAACTGCTTTCTAAGGAGACACAGTCCTGCTGATGGCAGAGTTCTGTGAGTGCTTTTGCCTCAGTGGTTTGATAGAGTTTGGATGACTGTTGAGGTAGAATTGTTCTGCAAAATAAAAGGTGAGAATTTGAAGCTGGGAATGGAGGATTCAGGGAGATAGGTATGAACCAATCAAGTGAGGCCTTGCATGCAAGAAAGGAAAGATGGAAACATGCATACCTTAGCAGAGAAGGAGAGCTGAGATGTCTAAGGGGGATTCTGAAGTTATTTGCTGTAGGATGTACATGGTAAACTCCTCCTTCCATCTGCCTTAAAAAACTGCTTCCCAGAAGCAGATCCTGAGACTAGGATTCATGAGCAAGGGGTTTATTAAGGAGTTGTTCCCAAGGGAGATCAGTAAGGAAGTACGGGAAAAAAGACAGAGAAGAAGAAAAGTCAAGCAGAAGTCTGATCACAGGCAAAGTCCTTCAGCCGGATCCTGCAGGGGAACTCTGGAGTGTAAGTTACACCTGAAAGTTGTCCCAGCCAGAGGTAAGGGAGCTGGGCTTCCAACTCCTGCACCGCCAGTCATTGGTCAAGGATGGTGGGGCAGGGGAGTGAATTCCCAAGCACTTCTGGCTCTCTGCTGTGGAGAAAAGTGGTTCCAATAGCCTGAGGACAGCTCTTGGAAGAGGAAGAGCTGCAGGTGCTGAGTGTGAGAAGCAGCCAAAGGGGCAGGGGTGGAGGACAAGATGGTAAAAGGGGAGCGGAGATCTCATAGACCATCAATACTGTCCACTCCAGAAACCTTTAATGAACTCTGCATTTGCTCCCCAATGCTTGTGTATGAGTCATTCTCCATGGTAATACAAGACACACTGACATATGCACCCAGGTCAAATCTGCAAGGAGTAAAAGCAGAGCCCCTGCTTGTGGGTGCAGAGAACGGAGAGCCTCTGGGTCCGTGTGCTTCTGGAACCAACCTCACAATCACATCCGAATACACTGTGCATACCAGTAAAGCTAGACTGCTGATGCCACACTGAAATGTAATCCCTGTTATCAAAATTTGATTTATATATGGGAGATACATGTATTCCCATCTCTGATCATCTCTGCTAATGAGACGCCCACACTCCTCACGTCACCTAACACCGGCAGGCATCCCAGGCACTCCAAGACCCATCTCTGCTGCTTGTTCCAGCTTTTTCTCAGCCAGACTCCTGCCATGTGTGACTCCTCATCCACACCCCACGCTGTCTTGCCCAGTAGCCACCAACTGTCCTAAACTTTGATGTGCACCAGACACTGGGCTAATATGGGTTCTGGGTGTCCCTTAACCCTAAACAATAACTCCATGCCTTATTAGGTGCTAGTTTATTTCACAGGTGAGAAAACCGCAGTTTGATGAAGAAAAGTCCGAGCTCTCTAAATGAGTGAGGGGTGGAGCCGGCATATGGACCCAGGACTGAGTGACTGAGGAGTTGGTGCTTTTACTGCTGTGCCGCTCCGCCTCCGAGGACACTGTCCCCTCCTTCTAAAGCCCCTTTCCCATTTCAGAATGTCAATGCCCCACCATCTTCCAAGGCCCATTCAAATGCCATAGCCTCCACAAAGCCTTTTAAATTAGGTAGAGCTCTTAAAGGAAAGGGATAAAAATTCGATATGCAAAAAATAAAAATTATTACTTCCAGTGGTTAGGAAGAATGCTGGGTGGCCTACATGTTCAAAGGGATTGCTGCAGAAACCAGGGCCTAAAACAGGGACCAACACAGCCAGAATTCTCTCTCTACCTCTATCTTTTATTTTATACTTCCTCTCCCACCCAATAACCTCAGAAGTATGAGATCTCTCTCTCTCTTACTTTCATTTATCAACCCAGGAAAGACTCTGATCAGTCCTATTTGGGTCATGGGCTTACTTTACCCCTGCCCTACTCACAGAGCCCAAGGAATGGAGTATTATGACTGGCCAGACCAAGGAGACTGGATTGTCGCATGAAGAAGGAGGCAGAAGAAAAACATTCTGGGCTGTTCACAGCACTAGCTGCCACAGTTCGTTACACTGCCTATGAAGATCCAGACAGAATCACTATTCCAGTTCCTCTGGCATAAAACACTCATTTATTATGTTCACAGATTCTGTGGGTCAAGAATATGGATGGGACACAGCAGGGATGGCTTATCTCTGCTCCACAGTGTCTGGGGCCTGAGATGAAAGACTCTAAACCCGGGCTGGATTGATCTGAAGGCTCAATGCCTGCCATCTGGCAGCTGATACTGGCTATTGGCTTGGGGGCTCAGTTCCTTTCCACATGGGCCTCTCCATGTGGTCTCTCTGTGTGAGATGGTTTGGGCTTTCTCATAGCAAAGTTGCTGGCTTCCAAAGCTGGAAAGAGAGGTGAGGGGGAAGAGAACACAGGGACATGCCAGGTGGGAACTGTATTGCTCTTTCTAACTAGCTTTAAAAGTTCTGCTGCATTCAATTTGTTGAAGCCTCATGAGCCTGCCCAGGTTCAAGGGGAGAGGAAATAGACTCTGCCCCTTGACGATCAGTGACAAAGCTCTGGAAGAGAAGGTAGAATCCAAGTTATTGCTGTAGACATTTTTAGAAAATACAGACTGCCACTTATTTTTTTCCTGTGAATTCTCTTTATGTTTTTCATATCTTCCATAAGTTATTGTGAGTGCTATGAGATGTTCACCTTTGTATTTCTATGCACTCCCTTAAACAGGACCTTATATACAATAGCTCTTCAAAATATGTTGGTTGGCTAAATGTCTCTGACACAGCAGCATCACAATTTTTCTACCAACTGGCTGTGTGACTGCGAGAAAAATTACATAACATCTCTGAGACTCAGCTTACAAACTGAGGGAGTTCAACTAAATTTATGGTTTAGTAAATATTCTAGTTTAGCAGCAAGTGACAAATCACTTTCTTCAAATTACACCTAACACAGAATCCCAGTAGGTAAAACAGATTTTAAAAAACAAAACAAGTGCCTGGTTGAAACAGGTGGAAGAGCTACCCACGTCCCTCTCCCTCCCCCTTGCTGCTGTGACTGACCATGAGACATTGGCATGGAGGTGGTGACCATCTGCTATTTTTAATCCATCCAAAATCTCTTTTGGTAACAGAATCTACCTCTTTTCTAGGGAACCACTACACACACACACACACACACACACGCTCCCAGTCCATTGGTTTTACATGGGGCTGACCTCAGCTCCCAGCTCTAGAGATGGGGATATGACCCATACCTGGCTAAATGAAGTTGCCTGATTGGTTTAAAATAAGCACATGACCCATTCAGGGCCAATCAGACTCAATTCTAAGACTTTTTACTGAAAAGAGCAGGAAGAAGGATGCTCTTTGTTCTGGGGTTGCTCAACAGGTAGAATGAAAGCCTGGAGCTGCTCTTGGCCATCTATGTTGCTTTATGGGAGAGGGTTTGGCATCATGAGGTTCCAAAACAGAAGAAAGGTGAACCAAGAGACAAAGGTGAGTGGAGTAGGGAGAGGATGACTTGATAACATTATATGAGCATCTGGATCCAGTCATGACAGGTGCTAACATTAACCCTGGACTTTTCCAGATAGTTTGAATTTTATTTACGTAACTTTCAAATGAAAGAATTATGGCAAATACACAGAACTTGCCAGGGTCTGTGGAACAGTTTGAAAGCTGCTGCAGGAGATGATCTCTAAGGTTCCTTGCCCTTTCATAAACCTCTGGAGCTATAGATCTTTCAGTTTCTCATCTTTTATCACTATAGCACAGTAGCATGAAAAATGCGTTGGTTTCTCTGAAACTACAGAATATCTGTTGGTCACAGGATACCAGGAAAATGCCTCTGGATGCACACAACGCTCACCTATGATTGACATTGGACATTTGCTCTAAAGCATCCTGGACTCTCAGTTTCTAGTCCAGAACATGAGTTGAGCTTAGAAGATATGGAAGCTTTTAATCATACATAAATTCTGTAGTAAAAAGCCATATGTTTTCTATAGGAAGAACCACATCAATGAACCTGCAAAACGTTGTTAACTGAGGAGTGGGAGGAGCAGGGCATATCACTGAAAGCCTATTTGGGCAGAAGAAAAGGAAGAGACTGGCCAACTAAATCTGGTCATCTAGCTAGAGATGCTGGCTTCTGCCACGTTCTTAGCAAAGCCCAGTTCACATACCCATGGAAGAATGGTCTCTCACATGCACTCCTAGTCATGCTTCAGGAATTGAAAGCAAACCTGATACTTTTTAGCACTTCCATTAAGAATCCTAGGTCAACTTCTGGAACATCGCTTTTAATTTTTCATACTCTACAGGGGGCCATTTGTAAATCCTTATCAAGAACATGGAAGCACATCAAAACCAGGGATGAATCTTGCATGCCAGTCTGTGTTGACCACTGGGAGAGCTGATGTCTTTAGTACAGCTTGTTACGCCAGCATCTCAGGGCCCAGAGGATTCTCGGTGATGAGTCACCCAGCTAGTCAAATCAGCTCAGCCTCTGCGTGATGCTGCCTCTGCTCATTTTCCTTGCACTTATTTCAGAGAGTTCCTAATAGAGGAACCAAAAGAAGATGATTTTTTAAATGGTACTTACATAGGAAGCCCTGCTCTTTTTCTGTGCTTCTCTTAAGTTACCTTTGAGACTTTCCCATTTGCAAATGATATTGATGAAATGTCTGTGTTTTGAATTGAGGCCCCACCACTTGCCGGAATGGCTCTCTGTCTTCCTGCTGCACTACCCTGCCTGCAGTCGGACTCTTGTTACATCACAGTCATTTTCAGGAACACAGACGGTGCTGCCAGAGGCCCACGATTATAATTTCCCCACACAGAACAAGGTGGTTTTCAGGGTAATTGCCCTTAGCAACATACTCCTCAAAGTGAGCATGAGGAGGCAGTGAGAGGCAGGGAGGGGCCCAGAGCCTCGGCTTCCCAGGTCCCTCACCCTGCTGCTCCCTCACTCATGAAAGAGGACTCAGCAAGGCCCAGCCACAGTGGGTACTTAATAAGTGCCCAATCAATGAATAAATGCCTCGAAGGGTCGCATGACACATGCAATTTTATTCCATTGTAGTGAATTCGCACAGGAGTCCAATAGCGGAAAAAGGAAAACTGGTACTTGATCACCTGTTGTCCCAGTGGGGATGCATTTGAGGATTCAATAATAATCCCCTAAGTATTGTTTCCCGGATCCTCAGCTCATCAGTCCTTACAATCAACCACTCTTAGAATCAGTTGGCATCAGAAAGGACCTTACACGCAGAAATTCTCTTTTAAATGTCTACAGTTGGCTCTGAAGTCCTCCAAACTGAGTTTTCCCGAGTATGTTACTGAATACAAAGAGGTGTTATTTGGAGAGAGGATTCCATGGTGAAACAAGTTTGGGAAGCAACAGGGTAAACAGAGGTAATTGGGTGTCTTTACTGTAGAACTCCTCATAGTCCTTACTGGCCATTGTTCATTATAAATTTCCAAGGGGCAACATAGTGGACAATGTTTATCAAACATTTTTGACACAGAATTCCTTTTTTAGTGTCTTCTATTAATATTCCAAGGGTCTTTGATATTCTTGGAAAGGCTGTTCTAGAGCAAAGTTCTGATTACATTACTTTTTGCTTCTCCTATGGATACATCCGGCACATGGAAGCCTCTATTCTGTTCCCCGTCTTCATTATCAAGCCCTTTCTTTTCTATTAATATAGTCCTCAGACTTCATTACAATATGCCAGTTCTAAGTTATTTAATGAAATACAAATTTAAAATATCCACAGGATTTTTTCAAACTAGTCAAGAGGATTCTAATGTTTAGATGGAAGAATGAACACACAAAAATAGCGACGAAATAAAAAGTGGGGGAGCTGTCACCACGAGATGTCGAAACATATTATAAAGATAGAATAATTAAAACTGCATAGTTCTGTCACATGACCAAATCAACGGCTCAACAGGAAACAGATTGGAAAGTCTAGAAATGCCCCCAATATATACAGACACCTGAAATCAGTGGGGGAAATGTGAGTCACGCAATACATAGCATTGGGACAACAGCTAAGTCACTGAGACAAAAATAAAGGTGGATCCATACTTAACAGCATCCATTTTTAGGCCTGACGATTTATTTCAAACTCAGCCATACCCTGTTACCTCTGGTCTAGTTAAAACTTCCCTTTCCTGTGTGGTTGTTTATGATGTAGCCAGCTTGTTCCTCACCCTGCTGACCCAAAACCCAACACATCCCACAGCTGCTGATCATGACAAATTCCAATGGTCAACACCAGAGTCATGAAAATAACTTCCCCGCTTTGCATGTTTTCCTTAAACTAGCCAATCCCCAAACCCTGTGGGAAAGCCTAAGGAATGATGCCCATGGACCATGGACATTAATAAAGGCATAGTCCCATGGGTCCTCCCTCTCTCTCTCACTCCCTACTCACTGGTTGAGCTCCCTACCACCTCCAGACTTCCCATCAGCCTCCTGTCAGCACCCCTAACCTCCCCAGGACCTGGGAGTAATGACTTTCTTCCGTTTCATGCCTTTTGGTTTCACTTCTTCATTGTGTCTCACCTGACAAACACACCCACACCTAACTCTTCTCCTGGTCAGGGCTCTCCTAGAGAGTGGCTATCTTGGCTTATAACCACTTATAAGACCAAATTAAGAAGAAACCATAACAATAGAAATCACAACAACCAGAATAAATTCCAAATGGACAAAAAATTTAAGTGTAAAAATTAAAATCATGAAAGTGCTGGAAGAAATTATGGAAGAATTGTTTTATAATCTTAGAGGGGGAAAGGCCTGTCAGAAAAACCCAGGAACTATAAAAGAAAAGAATGATAAATTTGATTTAAAAAAAATCAGTTGCTACATGGCAAAACCCAACACGAATAAAAGCCAACAAAGTGAGAAAAAAAATATTTACAACTCATATCATGGATAAAAGGCAAATTTCCTAGTATAAAAGAGCTCCTACTGATCAAGAAGAAAAAAGACTGAAAATGCAATAGAAAAAGATGAACAAAGGATGTGATCACTCCACAGGAAAGGAAATATAAATGCCTCTTAAAACATCAGAACGCATAATCAACCTCCTTCATAATAAGAGAGATGCAATTGAAACCACACTGAGACATCACTTACAGTAAATATAGTGATATACGTAGAGAAAAAGATAAGGGGAGAACATGGATATGCATAAAATACATCTTCAGGTTTGCCCAAGAAAATGCTAACACTGTCGCTCGTGGGGAAACTAAATGATTGAGAGACAGAGAAGGAAAGATGTCCATGTCTTTTCTTTTGTACTTTTAGGATTTTTGAATCATGTGACTTTGAAACATGCAGAAGAAACAAATAAAACCGAATATAAAAAATCAATTTTCATTCTCTTTTAGCCACTCCTCTTTGCTCCGCTGTGGCTAGCCTCTGTCACTGCCCGCCCCCCCCTCAGCTCTCCTGGCCCCCCTTCAAGAACTGCAAAGTCCACATGATGCCAGAGCTGGTTTTGCAGCTCATGAACTGAAAGTCATCCTCAGAACATTGCCAAATGTTTCAGAACACATTTTAATTGTGATGTTTCTGACAGAGCAGCTGTGGCTTCATTTAGCAGAATATCTGAGCATTTTAGTCTCAATAGAGCAGTTGGGGTCTTAGAACAAAAGGTAGTAGGAATGGAAGTGTGAAAAATGTGGAAAGAGATTGATTTTCTATGTGGCACATAGAAATTAAATTTCAGAACTGGAATTTTATTTGTATTTTATTCTTCTGATTGGATGTAACATTGTAAGTAATATTTATCCCAACTCCAATACATAGGTGTGTGTTTTGCTTTTTGTCTCTTAACTTTTATCTTAGAAGATTTTATTATTCTCCTTAACAGCACTGAGTGGAATGTTGTAGAATGGTAGCATTACAAGAGACCTGAATGCTTATTTAATGGTGTTATTTCTCATTTAAAAAATCTATATGCTGGATGTTAAGAGAATACTAGATGACATCCTTCCCTCTATATTTGAACCTGTTGCCCATTTCTGGTACGATGCAATACAATCGATTTTAGATCTTGAAAAGATGTGTGGGGCCAAGGTGGTTTCTGTTATATTAGCATATGTTAAGCTCCAGGAGGGCGGTGAGCAGGCCTGTGGGAACTCAGAATCGAAGAGACCAGCCTGGCTTGCAGAATCTTAGGAGATAACACGAGAGCTTGTCAGCATCATAGGAGCAAGTAATTCAAACCCAGTTCAAACAAACAAAAGATACAAAGATTTATACAAGCTAAGCCACCTTCCCCATTGCACAGTCACATTATAGTGCAGCCTTCTCCCATTTTAAAAACAAAACACATCCCTTAACATTCTTACCTCCCGTCCAAACCCCTTAATAACCATAATAATCCTCAACATTTGATAAGCAGCAAGGAACCAGCAGAGAAAGGAGAGTTAAAGCTACAAGTACAAGCTTTGCCACCAACACGAAGGAGACACATCCATTCGCTCTTCCTGTGGCGCTGCACATCCTGTGCCACTCAACACCTGGTTTTGACATTGGAAGTATCCCCAGAGGGCCCCAGACTTTCCTGACATTTTGACACATATTAAATGTGTCCATATCTGCGGGGAACGTGGCCAATGGTCCTCGCAAAAAGCCGGGTCCCTTTGGTAGAGTTGCAAGGGATAAGAAAATAATAGAGAAAAATGGAAAATGGAAGAAATAAAAGAATACACTGAGACAAAGATATAGTTTTATAAGTTTATAAAGGTTATAGGCAAAGTGGGTAGCTCAGGGGGCTCGGACCTCTCCGTCAGTCTCCAAAAAAAGCCCCAATGAGGTCTTACATGGTAACTTATAGGAAATAGTAAATAATTGTCAGGGGTAACAGATTTACATAACAGCAGGTAGTTCCTCTCGGGTTAACAGATTTTCAAGAGGCTTCTATGGAAGGCTTCTACAGATTCTTTAACAAATTCTATCTACATGAGCAAATGGTTACAAAGTCTTTCAAAGGTTAACTTCTAAATTCTAAGGTAAGTTTATCATTTAACAGAGGGGGTAAACAGAGATATATTGGCTCCATGTTTATTAGGTTATTGTGAATGGAGACAGGTAGTCTAGAGTGGTTTAAACAAGAGCTTTGCTTTAGCCATTCGGGAAGCTGCCTGCTGTCTGTTCCAGAGGGCACTCCATTGTCAGCTCTCAGCCTGTAGTTTTTAACAGATTTGCTTGTGCTTTACAAAGCAAATCCAAACCTCTAGGTCTGAGAAACGCGGCGCCTTGTGGGATACAGCCGCTACTGTCTTTCAGAGACGCCCTTCCGTGTGTAACAGCATTTGAAATGCAAACCGACACGTTCACATATTCCTTCAGGGCAAAGCTCTGCAAAACTCCTAAGACAAATCCTGTGCCCAGACACATTTAATATTAATTCATGGAGCAACACATATCGACTAGAGAAGTTCTGCTTTTGTCCAATCTTCACACCTGGTTTCCATATCATAATTGTTTGAGAAAAGGGTGTGCAAATAAAACCAGTTTGAAGTTCAATGATCTAGACTGGACAAACACTGCCATGGGAAGGCAGATTGGGACAGAACGGCCCCGTCAAAACAGGGACGTGGAGAACTCCGAGGGTGGGGGAACACGACCTGCCAAGGGTTGAGCCAGCTGTTGGTCTCAGACACCCACTCCTAGACCAGGCGCTCACCAATGGCCCCTTCTAAACCTCCCTTCATCCCCTTTGCAGCATTCCCAGTAGGGGGAACCACATTAGTACTCATGGAAATCCTCTTGTTCTCTTGTTCCCAGGTAACGTTCTCCCCAAGAGAAGCCATGTTGGAGCAAACACTGCCAGTTCTCTCCACCTTGCACTGGTGCCTGCACATGACAGGATGAGTCGCTTACCTGACTGATGCGATGGGGAGATCCTGACTTCCACTGGTCCACACTCACCAGAGGGTGGGGCCCCTGAGTGGGAATGAGGACAGTGCTGGCCTTGGCCTTCCTGTGTTCTGTGGCTGTCTCAGACCAGCTCCAAGCTTATGCGCAGAGGCTTGTGCTTCTGATCTGTATTCAGTAAGCAAACAAGAGCATCTCTATTTTCCGGCTGTAGCTCTTCACTTGCATCTTTTACAGTGGACTTCTGCCCTTCTGGGGTGCTCTCTCCTTCTCTTGCATTTGGCTCCCTTCAGGCAGCTGGCAGGGCAAGTGGGCCTGGAGTTCACTGTGTAGACTGCACCTTTCCCCCACAGGAGTCCCCAGGTCTAGGCTGAGGTGGAAGAGAGAAGGAACAGAAGTCTCTGTCCAAGTACAAGCTGTGTTCTCCAATGTGATGGATTAGAAACGCTGTATCTTGGACAACACATCTGACACTACACTTTAAGCATTATTTTTCTTTTAGTGTCTATTTCTAGAATTATTAGAATCCAAAGCGTAAGTGAGGTCATTGATTAGTCTCCTGCAAATGTCCAACACCCACCATAGGGTTTGGACAGTCATAGGACCTCTCTGCCACATAGGATCCTGAGGCTAAGGGTGTCTGCCTATCAAGGGTGTGTGGGCATATCAGCTGCCCCAGGGGCATCAGAAAGAGAGAAGTTACAGTTACTGTATTATAGCTTAGTGCTTCCTGCAGGAGACCTGTGTGAACACCAATGTCCTGAACTGGGAAGAAGATAGCACTGGAGTCAACCATATTCCAGTCTGAATGTCAACTCCCCAACCTGTTCATTCTGTGACTTTGGGCAAGTTACTTAATCAAGTTCTCTGATCCCCTGTTCCCTCATCAGCCAATGGGAATGAATTTTCCTGTGAGTTTTTTGTAAAGATTAAATGAAATACATTATGTGCTTAGTACATAGTCAGTGCTCAATGAGTTGAGCCTATTAATATTTTTATGTAGCCATAACTGATAACACCAGGAGTTCTCCTCAGATGCACAGAGCTGTGCTGACTCCAAGAACGCATGCAACCTCACACAGAGCTGAGCCCTGGAAGGCCCAGCCTCTGCATGCTGGAGGCACATGGGGCTGAGACCTACCCCCACAAGGGGTTTCTGGAGGCAGCAGGGGCTGGGGAGATGTGGCCACGTGAGCTCTGGATCTATAGGTCTTTTGCAGGGTGTTGGAGCTCCTGAGAGCCTGGCACAGTGAGGAGGGGTTGCTGAGCCAGAGACAGTGTGTGGTTCTAGCTTCCCAACCAAAGAATGAGAATAGCAGAGGGGGTGGCATGAGAGCGCAGTAGGCATCTCTGAAGCAGGCCGGCCTGGTCTGTTTGCCAACTAAGTCAGTGCTGCTGAGGCAGCTCAGCGTGGCCTTGGCCTGGACCTATCTGCCAATGGTGACAGCTGCAGCAGTGAGATCCTGAGCTGCTTCAGGAACAGTGATGAGTACCACTGACAGGAGCTCTGTGGAAACGACTGTGCAGGTCCTTGGAGGAGGATGCAGGGCCGTGTCTGTGTGGCCACAGAGAGGAGGGCTCAGGGATGCAGGGGTGGTGGTGACAGCCAGAAACCTCATGCATGGTTTGTTTCATGGTATTTGTTTCCTAGGGATGTCATAATAAAGTATCACAGACTGGGGGGCTCAAACAACAGATGTTTATTTTCTCACAGTTCTGGAGGCTGGAAGTCCAATATCAAGGTAACAGTAGGGTTGGTTCCTTCTGTAGGCTATGAGGGGAAATCTATTCCATGCCTTTCTCCTAGCTTTTGGTGGTTTGCTGGCAATCCTTGGTGTTCCTTGGTGTGCAGATGCATCACCCTGGTCTCTGCCCTCATCTGCACATGGCATCCTCTCTATGTGTGTACCTGACTCTGGGTCCAAATTTCCCCTTTTTGTGAAGACACCAGTTATATCGGATCAAGGCCTACCCTAATGACCTCATTTTAACTTGACCCTATTTTCAAATAAGGTCATATTTTGAGGTACTGAAGTTTAGGACAATGTGTCTTTTTGAGGGGAAACAATTTAACTCATAACAGTAAGCTAGCCTCAGAGGCAGCACTGGGTCATTTTCAGAAGTCTGTGGGATTATGGGATATCCTTTAGTTCATAACATTGGATCCTTAGGGGTTCTATTCCCATCCCAGTGGGGAGATAAGATACCCAGGCATTTAGTCTCCATTGGTCTAACTGCCATTTTTGTAACTTAGCCAAAAAATGGCTCTAGGGAAGATGGATCATAATCAGTTGTTCTAGATTGCTGTGTTATGTCATCTTTTGGCCCAAATTGAGTCCTAATTCTTGATTTAGTTATCAATGAGGCTGCAGATAATCACCTTCAATCACAACTGAGGCACTGCCTAGTTTTCAGGATTTCCCTTGGTTATGAACATCCTAGAAAGAACCTTTCCATTCACGCCCTTCTTGAACCTAAATAAGACTGCCAAAAGTCTTCTTTGGATTTCAACTACTGTTTCCAAAACCAACTGAAGAGAGCATTATTCTTGTAGGTAGATGGTATTTATTCCTCAATAAGCATTACAAAGGTAAGAGTTCATCATTCTTCTTATGAGCCAAGACTGAGAAAGCTCTGGCTGGAGTCCTTAAGCTAGAATGAATCCACACCCAAGATTAGGGACAAAGAATTCCTAAAGTACCTGACTGTAGGTTCACAGAGGTATATGCCCACCTCAGGGCACATACCTGGGTCCCAGGGAAACAAAGACAGGATTATTAACTATACAATATGGGAGCAATGTCTCTGCTTCCTTGGCCCAGAAAAGACTATTCAAGATCTTGAGTTTATGAACAAATACAGACGAGATTTCATACAGCTTTAGTCCTGGCCACCTCCTTGGGAATCTGTGGACAATACGGATAGTGGTAGTTGGAGTATAAAGTGAGGTTTAAAACTCTAGATATGGAAAACACCCAGTCTTCTTGTCTCTTTCCTGTATCCTAATTAAATAGCATCAGTAAACAACCATGCCACTCACAAGGACCCAGATGTAACCCCAGAATCCTGTTTAACACAGTGTTCAGGCACATACACAGAGCAAGTGATTAGGATGGGCCCCAAATGAAATATATTTCCCAAATTCGCTTTGGATCAGGGTTTCTCAACAACAGCACTTTGCTATTTTGGGCTGGATAATTCTTTCCTGTGGGCACCTGTGCTGTGTACTGTAGGTTGTTTATCAGCATCTCCGGCCTCTACCCATCTAACACTAGTAGAGTACCATCCTTTCCCCCATTGCGACAACTGGAAATGTCTCTAGACATTGTACCTAGTGAAGAATCACTGTTTTAGATAATAACAGGCCATCCCAACCATCAAAACTTAAGAACCATCTGAAACCGAAAGAGTAACACAAATAAAAACATCTCTAGATGGTCCTCAACTCTGATTCTAAAAACTTTACTGGGAGATTAATTTTTGTAGGGGCTAATTTGACTATCAGTTATGTCTACAATCATAGCAGCCTTGGATAAAATAGACTGTGCTCTAGGAGCAAGAGAGGGAACTATGTGGAAACCTACTATCTTAGGCTGTAATTGGTTGGGAAACCTCATGTCAAGAATCAGCCAGAAGAAAGTGCAGAGACAGGGAGGGCCTCGGGAGTCTTCCTGGTGTCTCTTTATCACAGAGCTGCCCCAGTGTCCCCATGGTAAAAGTCCTGGAAGCCTGGAGGGATAATTACAACAAAACAACTTGGCATTTACTTAGCACACTACAGGCACAAGGCATTTACCTTTATCTTTTTATTTATTCCACACAAAAACCTTAGGAAGTAGGCAGTATTTTTATCCCCCCTTTACAGATAAGAAAACTGAGACTCAGAGAATTGATGTACAAGTTCCCACAGATAGTAAATGGCAGGTCCCAGATATACTATAAATCCAGTTGTCCTGGCTCCAAATTTTATGTTCTTTCTGCTACATGAAACTGCCAGGAAAAATTGGATGAGCCTCCTCCTCTTGGAACCACTCTTTTCAAAGTAGTCTGAGTTGAGTCCTGCCCAGCTACATGACTCCTCCAAGCCATGAGAGTCAATTCCCCAGGCAGGCCCTGGGTCAGAAGACTGCACATCCCCAAGGTGGACAAGCTCTAGCAAGGCCCTAATAGCTCCCCCTGGGAAAGGAGATGAGCACAGTCTTCTTAGAATTTGTCCCTAAGGGATCTGGGCCAATTTGGGACCGGCAGTAACATTTTTAAGGGAAGATCCAAGCATGCGGTAGAACCTCCAGTTCTCCAGTTCCTTTTTCTGGGGTTCTAAAGGATGGGACTTTGGTACAACAGTATTAACCAATCATCATGCACCCAGGCAGTGACTCACCTGGGGTTGAGTCACGTTCCACCCATGTGATTAGACCAGTGGTTCTCACACTCACGAGTGCATCAGAATCACCTAAAGGGCTTGTTAAACCACACATTGCTGGGCCCCACACCCAGAATTTCTGATTCAGTAGGTTTGGAGTCTGGCCAGATAATTTGCATTTCTAATAAGTTCCCAGGTGATGCTGATGCTGCTAATCCAAGGACCACTTCTTGATAATTATAGTACCTGGTGGTTCACACGTGTAATGCCAGCACTCTGGGAGGCCGAGGCAGGAGGATCGCTTGAGGCCAGGAGTTTGAGATAATCACAGCACCTTATTAAGCCACAGATGAAGAAGACCACTTCATGGTACATGGGGGCAAAGTTCCTCCACCCTTTCCCACCCCCAGGCTCACATTCAGACAGGGTCATTTTATGAATCCAGGTTACACCTCACAGCCAAACAGAACTTGGTCAAGAATTCAGCAGGGCAGGATGAAGAGAGCATAAGGCCTGGGCTCCATCCTACAGGGCTGAATTCCTTCTCAGAGTGGTTCTTTTTTTTTTTTTTTTTTTTTTTTTTT